>VYZQ01036065.1:0-31324 GCA_013400655.1 Mystacornis crossleyi | reverse complement strand
TGCCCAGCGCCCGGCGCGGACACGGGGGCGCGGGGCACGGGGCTGCTCGCCGGCCTCGGGCAGCTGCGGCTCCGCACCGAGATCTGAATCAAAACTGATTCCTTTTCATTTACTGCGAGGAGAGGGGTTTTCTTTCACAGCATCATCTGTTTTGAAGAAAGGAGGGAGGAAGGGGGAGGGTTAAAGCTAAAGAAGTAAGTCTTCTCTCCGAGGGAAATGCCTTTTGCGCTTTCCAGATGACCTTTTCTGAAAATGTAGCTTCTCCAGCTGACCGATTTTTATTTTGACTACAAAGTATGTGAAACTGAGCCCTAAGTGCTCCACAAACCGTAGGATGTGTGCTTCTGGGATTAGCAATATGGGGCATCTGTTGTCACCTCTCCTCTTGAGCTTGGCAGCAGTTTTTTCCAAAGGTAAGTCTCAATCTCTTCTGTTTCACTGCATCTTGTTTCTGATTTTGCCTAGCCAACCTTTGTCCCCTCTCTGTGTTGATACCCACAATTCAAGACGGAAAGACTTGGGGGGAGTCATGTGCTAGTCAAAAACACAGAAGATGTGAGGGGAGATCCTGAATGCAAGGATCTTTCCTTGGTCGACTACGACAAACAGTCTGCCAGTTACTGAGGCATTTGTTACCTCCTTTCTGTACTTTTGATCAGGTAATAGATGCTGAGCTTAGCTGGTAGCTCAGCCTTGGATTACGAAGGGTTTGTGATACGGAAATTTGAAATCCCCAGAGGTACAAGATGTTGGAGTTGGCTCCCCCCCCGTTATCTTCTGTGCCGTTTTTCAAATTAAAAATCCTGTATCTCAGACTGACTGGCAGTGTTCTGCTGGACCAGAGAAACAGAAACAGTTCCACTTCGTGGAACATTTAAAAGCTTTGACGAGATGCTGTAGCAGGTGTCTGACATCCTGCATGCTGAATGGAGTTTGAATGTCCTGATGGCATCACTTAAGACAACTCAGTGGTTCCTTCTCGGAGCCCTCGAGCTTGTTTACAGTTTGAATCAGAAACCCAGTGCGCAGACAGTGCACATATTCTTGTGTGCATTTAAAGCTTCCTCGGAACTTAAAAGTTTTCACTGATAGCCTCAGCCAAAGGGTGAATGCATTTTTGCAATGCTTAATTTAGATGATTCTGAGCATTCCTGTGAAATATAAATTAGGAGAAACAAACATTTCTACCAAGCAGATGCTGTGCATCAGCAGTTATATTTTGGCAAGAAAACAAAGTTCTCACGTGGTTTAGTCTTCAGAGGGGAATAAGAGCATACGCATTTAATCTGTGATTTTGCAAACATACTGCTAAAGAGTCCTGCTTATAAATATCCCTATTTTAAAAAGGTACTAGTTATTCTTAACACCCTTTTACACTTCCAGAGATCAACACTTTTCTTTTTATTGAGTTATTTTTGCTAATTAGTTTGTATCCAGAACTGAACTTACTGACAGAAAGCAAAATACAGAGCTGTGTATTTCTGTGATGGCTCCCTGTATCAAATTCCCTTCTCCTCCTTTTTTTCCGTAGAACAGGTAAAGAAAAAAAGGAACAAAATTACAAGTCTTCTCAAATGTTCCCTAAATGCAGTGCCTACATAAATCCTGTTCTAAAGTTGCAATTGGAAATGCATTAGCAGCAGGGATTAGAAGTCAGAGTCTCTTCAAGAGATTGCTTCATTCACATTGCGCACCAGTAGCTTGTGCTTGCCCAGCTAGGTTTTAAATGATGTATTTTATTATAAGCAATATCATCAGTGCCTTGGATAGGCTAACAGTGCAGTAAGACTATTAACTTATTCATTCCTTGGCTTTTGCTGCGTTTCAGTTTGCTGCCTTAACACTGCATTAACATAGTGTTGGACTGAGATTGCAGTTTATTCCAGGACTGGAATAAGTGGCATTTCAGTTTTACAGAATACAGCGTTTCTTTTATCGCCAACTCAGCACTTACACCGTTCCTATGTGATTTTATTCTGAAATGTTACTTACATCTTTTTTGAAAGACTGAAATGTTACTTACATCTCTTTTGAAAGACGTATTAGGGAAAAACTGCTTCACCAGAAGGGTTGCCAAGCCCTGGCACAGCTGCCCAGGAGGTGGTGGAGCCCCCATCCCCGGAGGGATTTAAGAGAGGTGGAGATGTGGTGCCTGGGGACACGGTCGGGGAGAACGTGGCAGTGCTGGGTTAGCAGTGGCACTCGATGGTCTCGGGGTCTTTCCAGCCTAAAGAATCTGTGATTCCATGAGGCCAGACACACGGGATCCCTGCAGAGTTACTGGTGTTAGCTGAGCTATTGCTCTTGCACCTGGCTATCCAAGGCACTGCTGCTGTGTGATTGCCAGGACTCTGCTGTTCAGTATTACAGAGATCCACCTCCACCGCAGTTGCTTATTTTTCCTTTGGTAACAGACTCCATCTGCGCTGCCCTGCCTTAGTACACTGAAAAGACCAGAGTGTTCCAGAGATTTATAGTATGAACTTGACAGTGTAAAAGGTTGATTCCCCCCTCCACGGAGTAAGGTGAACAGACAAAAAACAAATCAGGCATGATTACTAGTACAGGGCATGTTTCTTTGATGCTCTTCTGTTGCTAATGGAAAAACTCTCTCATTTATGACACGATGAGAAAGTTTTCCTAAAGAGATACAAAAGCTTTTAACATGCAACAGCAATCAGCTGTCTATTGTGTACAGGGCTGCTGCTGATTACCCAGAACCATGGCAACACACCTTGTACTGCACAGTTCCAAATCTTTCAGGTAATAATGTTGAAGACTTGAGAATACTATTGTGATTTTGCTTTGCTTTTATCTTGTAAAATGCAGAGCTCCAGCCTGAGAAATGAAATGTTGTTTTCAATAATGAGCTAAAGTTCCTGCCAGTGATGATATAATCCACGTGTGTTAATGCACTGTCAATCTACGAGTGGATCTGTGTAGGGGCAGAGGTGATCATGCTCTGTAACTGGAGTTCTGGGGCACTTGCATTTCACAGCTTTGTCTTCAGCAGGGTTTTCTTAAGTCAGTCCTAAGAGGCCAGTGCTTACCCTCGGTCAGTTCAGCATTTTGCTGTTTGCTATCAAAGGGGAAAAGAAGTTCTGGGGAAACCTTCACTCAAAAAATAACCAGGTCCAGCTGACGTTAATGAAAACAGACTGGATACAACAGGCACAACAATGGGGACGTTTTGTTCCCTTGTTTAAATGGAAAGTCATCAGCTCCACTGGAGTAGAATAAAAACTTCGATACTTTATTTGAGCTCCAGGTTCCATGCCTGGCTCACGGCCAGAATGAAACCAGCATCTGCCTTAAGATGCTAAATACTTTTGAGATGTATATTGTGAGACTAAAGATTGAGGAGCCTTTTTCGTTTATGAATGTCATCAGATAAAACCGGATTTCATTGATTTCAAATTGCAAGTTTAGGTTGACAGTAAAAGACCAAGTAAATATTTTAGTGACTTTTTCTGCTCGTGTTCTGCTGAGCATTTTGTGTTCATCTCTGTCATCTGGGGCAGAAATCTTCCTCCAAGTTGCTCTCTAATGACATCTCAGGCCGTAGAGCTGCTGGTTTGATTTTGTTTTTCTCTCAATTTTATTGAAATGGAGGCTTGGCAAGCGCATTAGGCAGGATTTCCTTGTATCCCTCAGGGTGTTCCCCATAGCTAGAAATGTGCAGAGCACGTGTGCAGTGATGCAAATCTATTACAGCAATAGTGTGGGGAGACAGGGAGACCAAACCCCCAAATGTCTCGTTTTGGTTATGTTACAGGAAAGGAATATTTGCATATTTGGCTTGAAACTGCTCTTGCTCCCGTTTCCTTCGGAATTATCCAAATTGTAGCGTTCTTTGAACCCTCTCGGTTTCCACTGGGCCTTTTACTGTAGATTTTTTGGTCTCATTATGGACAAGCTCTATCTTTGCCTTTTTCTGTGCGATTCTGCTGGTATCAGAATATGACATTTTGGCCACATTGCAGGTGATTTAGGGTTTTAATGTACTGTACCTTTGTGAGTTGCAGTTCTGTAGGAAGTCACTTGTGCATTCCCTGGCTTTGTGGGGATAGTGGTGTACAAGGAACCCCTCAGCTGAGCTTGCTGGGTGTGTCCCAGCTGCCAGAAAGCTGTGGGCCATTCCCGGAGATCTTTATGTCAAGGTCTTTACTGACGTTGAAGTGGACTTTGAAACGTGGAAAATGAAAAGCTGAGGAGTGCAACAGCTGTGTGTCAGCACTACTGACTTTGGAGACTCTAGAACAGTGGAAAAAGCCCCATTCTGATTCCTTTTCTTTCAGTAAAAAAAAATAAATTCAGACTAAACAAAAAATTTAGCTAGACCCATGTTTTATTTGTCAGCTGCAATACTGCCTTAATGTGATTTGGTTTCTAATATTTCCCTGTAATGTTCTCATTTTTTACTTCTGTCTTTTCTTTTATTAGTTCCTTAGGACTGGCAGGCTCTATGACACCGACCAATGTTTTAGATATTAATAAAAGCAGCTTTATTCAATAAAGATCAGTTTTATTTAATAAAGGAGAGAATCAAAAGATAATCTGATTTTTCATGCTGCATTCACATTAAATCAAGCTCCTGAGACGGTTGTGGGTGCCAAGTCTAGTGGCAGTGTATCACGGGTCCTAGGATACATAAACATGACTCCAGACAGATTGATTGCAGGGAAGCTGAAGAGGCAGCTGAGATTCTTCACAAGTTTGGTTTATAAAGTGGTGCACTAAATTACTTGGTTTTCACCCGTCTGTGTAATATTGCCTGCTGCATTATTAATGGCAGCTCCAAATGAAGTGGATTTTAAGTAGTTCCGAGACATGTAGATCACACTAATTATCACGAGCGGTTTTAAAGCACATATTTGAGGATGTTAGGCTACTTCACCCTGGGGGTGAAATGTGGGCACAGGTAACTGTAGAATGAGGATTGGCTTCTTCTTCATGTCCCTGATTTCTTCTTTTATTGGATAGACTTAATTCCAGCGTAGAGTGTTGGTCTGATGGCCCCACAGAGCCAAGGGACTGAAACTCTTCATCTTCCAAAGTACAGCCCGCGTGGTATCTATGCAAACTTCTATTTTCTACTTTGGTATTGTGGCTTAAACTTGACCCAGAGGATGGTGTGACCCCAGCTCTGCGATGGAAGGAGTTACATCCATCTCCTGATCCGCAGCGGGTGCGATCCGAGCCCACTGCAGCCGGCAGAGGGGATTTCACTGCCCTCAGCAGACTTTCATTCAGAGCAGGCAGTTTTCTGGAGCCGTATTTTTCGGCCTGTAGCCCACACAGCAGTGGTGATTCACAGAACATCTGAGCAGTGCTGTGAAAGCGGTGCCAGAAGCCTTCTGCGTGCGAGCTAGCAAAAACCGAGGGGAGGAAATAGAAGTAACAAGGCTGCTTTCAGACTGCATCCCAGTTTGTGTTTGGTTGTAAACAAAGACCTTTGTGACAATACCAAAGCCGCGGCTCTGTGTAAGATGGTCTGGATCGCTTTCAAAAGGTTAGATGGCTCTTTTCCTTGAAAGGGCTGAGAAAAACCACTGTGGCGAGACTGACTGTGGTAGCTGCAAGTGTTGCTGCGAGCTGTTTGGAGCCGCCCTGGTGCTTCAGACCCAGGCGCTGCTGGTGTGAGCCTTTCCAATGCACTGCAGCAGAGGCTGACTTAAATCAACCCTGAGCAGTGGCTCGGAGAAGCAGGGCAGGAGCAGCCTGCCAGTCACTTAATGATCTGCACTCCGGGGTCAGTTCACTGCCTCTGCTCTGCACTCACACAGGACGTTTGTTTGTTTGTGTGTTCTCACACCCGCGCTGCTGCGATTTGTTAATCAAGGTTTCCAGAAAGGTTTCTTGAGGGAGTTTTCTGTGTTGCACACAGTTGTCTCCCTGGAGGCGGCTCAGCAAAATGCCCTTTTGTTTCTTGTACAAACAGTGTGTAAAAGGTTGGTAGTGGATTCGTCAGTGTTGCCACATTTCCCCGGATTTACAGAATAGGTTTCTTTCCTCCTCCTGTAGCCACTTCACCTTCTCACAGGCCCATCTGGCTCTGTTTTTCAAGTTACTTTGAATGGGTTTGTTTAGTTATTTGGTGTTTTATTTGCAAATAAAGACTTTTCCACAGTGCTGGTAAGATGTTTTGGCTAAGGTGTTTCAAAGATTTGCTGTGGCAATGGTTAGTAAGCAAAACAGACCCACGTCTGAAAATGACCATGGAGATTCTAAACTGTGAGAAGGGGGAAGGACACGGAATAATGTAGCTCCTATAAAAAGCACAAAAGAAATGAGTTACCCAGCTGTGTCTCAAAAAGCAGCAGGGGGAATGATAACCCAAGCAGAGGGGTGCAAAGATGTCAACACACCCTGTACCCTTGGGGGACACAGCTTTGAGACAGATGAAGGAGCAACAGGAGAAGTTCCTCTCCAGCTGAACCAGGATGCTCCACATCTTGTCTTTTGATCTGTTTGCTTCCGAGGGAGGCAGGCTGTTGAGCAGACAGTCTGCAGATCTCTTGCTGAGGAGCAAGGCAGATGTCCAGATAATCACACAGATGAGTCTGCATGTCCTGCATGCTAAAAAAAAAAATCCTCCGAGTCACAGAGTTTGTCTCATCTAATGCTGAATGGTCTCAGAACCTTGAATTCTGTGGGCCCTCAACATCGCTTGCTTTTTATTTCTGTTTTTAAAGTGTGGGTTTGTGTCTTCAGTATACATTACGTAGATTCATCGTGCAAGAGGAGGAACCCAAAGCTGGCAGAGGTAACTTGTCAGTGTGTGTCTGAACACTGATCCAACCCACAATATAGGGAAGGAAACAATCCCACTTAGTCTTCATTCCACTCACTTACCAAACATTCTGGATTAGCACATAATTGTATCCTCCATTTTCTCTGAGCCATGGTGACTCATTCTACTTGTCTTCATGAGAATAATGGTGATTTGCATCTGCTTATATTTGAAATATCTGTATTTATCCTTTGGTGTTGCATCTCTGTCCTAATGTAATCAGCCTTGCTTGGTTAATTTAATTAGCTTGTGCACATGGGGTAGTTAGTTTTCTTGTCCGTGTATGTCACATTCCTATATTTAACTTCCTTCTTTGCTGCTACCAGTGGGGTCTGTTGTCAGGTTTTCCTGCTTTGAGGGAGGGCTTGGTGTTGTTTCTGTGGACGGCGTTTTGAGCTACTGCTGAGAGAACTGCCCAGCCCTGCAGAACTCTGCAGAGTGATAAACCTGTAAATACACCACGTACCTGCAGTTACACTCCTGCCATCCTTACCTCGTTCTCTCGTCCCAGAAATACAAAGAGGGTCCAGTTTGCTCAGGTTCACAGGTCTGTAGCTCTGAAGATGAGGCAGGATAGCTTTATGTGGTCAGCAATAGAAGACTTGGGGCAGAATGGAGCAGCTGACTGTGCCCAGCAGAGGCCAGAGGTGCACACACACGGGAGGTTATTGCCACGCGTGGTGCAGGGTACAGTGAACACTTGCACACTCATTTTCCCGGTGTTCGTTCTGTTTAGGACCTGTTTAACGCAGAGTCAAGGGCTTTGTTAGGTGCTATGCTCACCTCCAGAATTAGCCACTCAGCTGAAAACACTGAGAACACGTGCCCTACCTTCTCTGGAAGAGAGTGGAAAAGGAACAGATGCAAAAGGAGCCTTACAGTGAACTGCTGTGTTAGTGCACGTCTCATACGTGACTTACCAACTTTGGTCATCTTCTAAGACTGCCGTGGCAAGGCCATTTCCAGATGTCTCTGAGGAGTTTTTTGTTCCCACTCCCAAAAGTTCTACTGCAATGCCACCTGCTCAGCCCTCCTGTGAATCAGGGTGCGAAAGGTGGGGGTCCAAAACAGAGTGGTAAAATCTCATTTTAGTCTTCGAGTTGTGCTATCCCTCTTAATGACAAAGAGTCATTTCACCTTCAGGGAACAAGAGCAGTGTGTTGTTTTTAAAGCTGGCTCGGGTGCCCTGCACAGGTCTGCCCTTGCTCACGAGGGGTTCCTGAGCTCGTGTTCCCCTGGGTGGGAGCCTGCCCTGACTTCCCCGGGCTCTGCTCTCTCCTTTGTGGCTGACTGTGTCCCCTGCAGCACTGTCTGATAGGAGACGATTTCTTGCATGCTGAACACTTGTGCACAGTGGGATTCTGTTCTGTACTTCTGACTCTTTGACACCATCTGCCCAGCAAAGTGGTTTTAATGGGTTTCCACTGAGCCAGGCTGTACTGCAGCCCTGACAGCATGCTCTGTATTTTTAAAAATAAACAGAATCTCTTCAGACAAGCCACACACGAACATCGGCGTCTCCAGCAAAATTGAGGATTACAGACTGTTTGATATTTTGTGGAGCAGAAATACCTCTATTTGATAGGCTCTAAAGTAGGAAAATGACTGATAGCTTGGAATGGTCTTCTAATAGTACTGGTTTATTTTTTAAAATAACCTTACAAAGCATTATTTTTCATCCCATTTTTAAAGTCAGGTATTATTATCCTTTTACAAAAATGCAATCGTTTTACCTTGTTAAGAGTTCTCTTCTTTATGAGAGCAGGGGAATGTAGTGGTTCATGATGGTGATTTAGGAGTGAGGGTGCCCATTGGCTTTCTGTAACCTTTGAAAAATCACTCCAGTTCCCTGCTTTCCCTTTTCTAAACTGTCTTGACTGCTCCGAGTACAAGGTGTTCAGAGCAGGATCTGTTTTACTTGCAGTTATACAGCATCTGCTGTACATTTCACCACATGAAAATAATTAACTTCTAGCATCTGTGTTAAAAATTGGAATGTGACATTCTGATTGCTGGACAACATGAACTGCTCAGAGGCCTGTGAGAATAGAAAAGAGTAGGGTAAGGAAAAAAATGAAGATATCATGAAAGCATCTGTGTGATTAAAATATTCTAAGAGATTGGGTAGATGCCATCCCCTGACGGTACAATTAATAAGCTAGCTAAGCCTTTTCAAACAGCAGCATGATAAAGGGAACATAAAAAGCTTTTAATAAGATGTCATAAAGATGTTTCTGTATTTATTTCTGTCGTAATCCGTGTTAATAAACTATTAAATATTTTCAATGTCTGTATCAGCAATGCAACAAACCACCCGTGAAAAAATAGGGGTTTCTTTGGCAGATGGTACAGATCTTAGAAATATTTCATTCCTTCCTTGCCCCTTCAAATCTTTGGGGTTTATTTTAAGCTCCTTCAGTTTGGTAAGTTGTGAACATAGTGGGCAGTGGTGGTAATGAGATGGTGAAAGAAAATGTTGGCTGGTCCCTTATGTTATCGATGGGGCATGAAAATTGGGAGTCAAATGGATTCTTCTGAGCTCCTGAGCTAACCTGCTGTGAACACCCAGAGACTCAGACACAATCCTGTCCGTTAGCCTTTAAGTTCTTTTATTCTAAATTATGTGGAGTCTGACCTGGATCCAATTTCAGGTTAGAAAAAATATAAAGCAAATATCAGTGTGAATTCCCTTGACAGTGGAGGTGGCTTTTCCCAAATGCTGTCCACCAGGCTGATGTTCTGAGTGGTACCTCAGTGTTCCTGGCTCTTTGTTGTTGTTAATTACTCGTCTGTGTAAAGCTAGCTAAGGTTAAAATCTGTGATCTCACCCAGGTGTTTGCTGCTGCTGGGACCTTTTTTCCCCATTTGTCCTGTCATAACTTTGGATATTGCTGAAGATGTTCCCTGCTGTTTCAGCTGCTGCATGTATCAGCATCAACTGGGGCTTCTCTTGCCTTTTTATTTAGCCTCTTTATCTGAGCAGCAGTAGATCACAGTAATGGTGCAGTAATCACTGTTGAAGCATGTATTTATTTGTTTTCATTTTATTTCTATGCAGTCATATGCTCCTTTCATCCTTTCATCTGTTCCTATCACAATTACGAGTTTGGTTTGGATCAGACCCTGAAAAAGCAGAAATGCTTCTAAGTGGAGAATACTAAATATAGCAGCCCTTTGTTCCTGCATTTATGGTCTCGGTGCTTAGAACGTCTGCCTGTGCATTATAGGTCCTCATCAAATAACCAAACTGCATCAATAATAATAAAAAGGAGGGTTCATGAAGAGATTCTCTTCAACTGTTCTCTTTCCAGCAGCCTCAGAGAAGAGCCATGAGTTTGGCAGGGAACCTGCAGTGCTGACAGCTCCGCGCTTCGGCAGCCTCGGTGAGGAGCTGGGAGCTCAGGGGCAGGGGCAGAGGGGAGCGTTCCCAGACCCTGCAGAGTTTGCTGTTGCAGAAGGTCAGATGATGATTCCTCAGGCAGTTAACTCTGCCAGCCCTTAGGTATTGATGGTGTACAACGTGTCTGGAATGTTGTTGGGAGACAGTGAAGACCAAAGGATGAAGAAGAACTCCTCCCAAAATGCTAAAAGAGTCTTGCAGGATGTTTTTTGGTGTAAGAGGGCTTTTCCAGTGTCTCAGTTCATACTGTGAAGTGCTAAAGCCCATCTCTCTTTCCTAACAAGCACATTCTCGTTTGTGTTTTCTGCCTGAGAAGAGCAGCCCTCCTAATCCTCCCATCTGTGGTGACTCTGCACCATTCCCTCAGCCCCTTTCGGGCTGTCTTTGACTTGTTGCAGATGTTTGCTGCCAGTCTCCTCAATTTGTCACAGAAATTACACATTCTCCCACTAGTTTTGTCTTCTTCCTACAAGCAGGCACTATCAAAATCTCATCTGGAGCCTGGAATTGTCATGGCAGTTTCAGTTATCTTTTGTCCTCCTTTGACACGTGTTTGGGAAGAGCTGATCATTGTATTCCTTCTAGCCTAAATCTGACTGGGCCTCAGCAAAGGGTGCTTCCAGTACCTCATCATTTTCTTCTCCAATTACTGAATAAATGTTTCTCTCAGACACTCAGCAAGTGAATCCCTCCATAATTCCTGCACTTTCTCTTGCCCCCTTATTTATAGGTCATATAAATAACAGTGCTGTTACTGTTTTCCTTCCAATTCCAAGTCTTGTTTTCAGCAATGGGATGAACAGAAGGAATCACGGAGGAAAACAGACTATATATAATCCTAGATTTAGAGATGACATTGAACTTTAGTACTGACCTATGCGAGTTATCAGAAAATAATTGAAAATCTAGGCTGGGAGCCCAGAAAATCAAGATTGAGGGCAAGCAAGAAGAAATTTATGAAAGTTGGAAGACAAGAAGAAGAAATAAAGATTGAACTCTGTGTTGTGCTTTACTCTGCAGAGTAGGAACTGAGAGTGGAGATGGGATTGTGAAGGTTGCACGATAAAGGAAATCAGAACCTCCGGGCTCTGTGGGGTGCTGCAGGCAGGCAGGGTGTGCACAGCCCCTCACCAGAGGGATCCCAGGAGCTCTGATGCCTTCAGTCACACATATATTTGGTCTTACCCTGTGAAACTTGCATTCCACCAAACTGCAGAGCTGCCCTCACGTTAATTAAAGCTGAACTAAGAGGACACAATCTCTTCTTTACACCTCAGTTTCAGACTAAAACAAATATAAACTACCATAAATTTTTGTGGAATAAATAAATCTTCATTTTGCTTATGCTGAATTCAAGTTGCAGCAGCCAAGATAGAGTTTTGCTTATTTTCTTAATAATCCCACGCGAAATGGGATTATTGTACTTTATTTCACCCACCTGAAAGAAAAATCAGCACTACTGATGCTCAGTTACTTCCTTGCGTGCAGTGGTTGAAAATAACTCCTTTTGGTTTTGCAGTAAAATACTCTCGCATGCCTGCAAGCCTCATAATTCTCACCTCTTTTTTTCAGCAGTAAAATTCCCTCTGCATGTTCTATCCTTTGCATAATGGAAGCTCTCACACTTCCCAAATACTCTTCTGCTGCCCAGGGGTGCTCTGGGGAGCTGCTGGTTTCGTTCCCAGCTGAGCAGATTGCCCAGCTCTGAGAGCAGAACTTGCCTCCTGCCCTGCTCCAGTGGGCATCAGCTGGGAGCAGAGAGATGCTGCCCTGTGTGCTCCTGGAGAGGCCACGCAGCTCGGGAGAAAGAAATAATGGCAGCACATAGCTCTGCAGTAAAGCTGTGCTGAGTGCTGTGGAAACACAGCTGGGAACAATAAGCCTTTAGGAGTCAAGGTCTAACTTCACGGGAACAATGTTCAGAATTTTTGTAATTTGGCTGTGGAAAATGGTTCTGACAGACCTTTCCTGGAAATTAAAAATACTCATGTTACAGGTACAGTGCAGATGCAGTAGCTGACCTGTGGTGCTTTCCTGTATTTTGTGTGTTGAATTTTGGTCGCTTAAATCTAGACTGTAAGCTGTAAACAGAAAAAAAAAAATTATAATAATTCTTTACTGGGCTGAATCTGATCTGAAAATGAGCATGGATGGTAGAGCTGCTCCGTAGCAAAGTCAGCCTCAGCTGCTGCAGCCTCCCTTTCTAGTGTGGCACTGGCATTTCTGCAGTTGAGTAATGAGCCATGCCGAGAGCACGCAGAGACAGCTGAAAACTAATATTTTTTCCTCATTTACAGAGGCTGGGGTTGTTCTTTGCAGGCACCAGCTCCAGTAATACTGCAGTTGCCTATTGAGGTGGTTGAGCTCTTGATCTGATGGGAAACTAACGGACCAAAAAGAAAAGCTTTCCAACAGAGATGGGACTGTGAATAATCTCACCCCGAGGCCACACGCTCACCAGATCTGAGATGAAAAAGGGCTGAGTGCCTTCATAGCTGCAATTAATGCTTTCTTTTTGTAGCATCAAACTGTACATGCAGTAATCTCTTCCCAGGCCTGTTCATTCTCATTCCCTTGCAGAAAACCCCGTGAGTGTAGGAACCAGGGGTTGTTCAGCCTTCGCCGTCGTTCAGGCACAGAAACCAGGCAGAGTGGAAAAAGGCCTGACAGTGATCACTCAGAATATTTGTAATTGCCATTTTCAGCTGATAGGCCTCACCACACTAACATCCCATTCCAGCTACAAAACAAACACACTTTTTAAATAAGAGTGTGGTAATAATTTTNAATTTTGGTCGCTTAAATCTAGACTGTAAGCTGTAAACAGAAAAAAAAAAATTATAATAATTCTTTACTGGGCTGAATCTGATCTGAAAATGAGCATGGATGGTAGAGCTGCTCCGTAGCAAAGTCAGCCTCAGCTGCTGCAGCCTCCCTTTCTAGTGTGGCACTGGCATTTCTGCAGTTGAGTAATGAGCCATGCCGAGAGCACGCAGAGACAGCTGAAAACTAATATTTTTTCCTCATTTACAGAGGCTGGGGTTGTTCTTTGCAGGCACCAGCTCCAGTAATACTGCAGTTGCCTATTGAGGTGGTTGAGCTCTTGATCTGATGGGAAACTAACGGACCAAAAAGAAAAGCTTTCCAACAGAGATGGGACTGTGAATAATCTCACCCCGAGGCCACACGCTCACCAGATCTGAGATGAAAAAGGGCTGAGTGCCTTCATAGCTGCAATTAATGCTTTCTTTTTGTAGCATCAAACTGTACATGCAGTAATCTCTTCCCAGGCCTGTTCATTCTCATTCCCTTGCAGAAAACCCCGTGAGTGTAGGAACCAGGGGTTGTTCAACCTTCGCCGTCGTTCAGGCACAGAAACCAGGCAGAGTGGAAAAAGGCCTGACAGTGATCACTCAGAATATTTGTAATTGCCATTTTCAGCTGATAGGCCTCACCACACTAACATCCCATTCCAGCTACAAAACAAACACACTTTTTAAATAAGAGTGTGGTAATAATTTTAACACGGTAAAGCCATGAAGGTTAGATAACTTCATATAACAAATACTGGCAGTCCCTTCTTCCTCAGTAATTCCTTTTCATGGTGTAGCTGAAATTTCTGAAGGGGAGGGAAAGCCTCCCTCTGTTGTTGATAATGTGGTGATCACTACACTTTATATTTTTGGATGCAGCTGCAATATTCCAGCCCTAAGTGGACACTTGAATGCTGAGGATTTTGATGGGTGAGTTGAAAGATTTGGGAAATGATCTTTCTACTCTTAATCCAGCCAAACTAATTCTGAGGAGCTGAATTCTGCAGCGGGGATGGCAGAGGCTGCAGGATGGTAAAGAAGATGGGAGACACATGTGGGAAGNTGTGGTCACTGGGGCTGTGGTCACTGGGGCTGTGACTGAACAGGCTAAGCCCTAATGGCTCATCACACCCTGCGGGGGCTTCCAGCTTCTCTCCCACCACCAGGATCACTCACGAGTAGACAAATTCCGTGTGGGAAGTGTCAATCTGTCACAGGTGCCACTGCTGTTGGGCTGTGTGCAGTGAGACGCAAGGACTCTCCCAAGTGCTCCCCGATCTGCACCAGGGTTACGTTTTTTGTCCGTCTGGATTCTTAAGGCCTTCAGCCTTTAGGTCAGGCTCCACAGCTTCACAGGAGATTTTTATTCCATTACAGTGGAATGGTGAGACCAGCATGAGGGCAAGTGGCTGTCTGAGTCATGGCCCGATTCCTAATTACACCTGCGTGCTTCCCTAATGGAATTCAAATAAATGATTTTGTTGTGCGAAAGCAGTGATATTGTATTTATTTCTAAATTCATTTGAAGATGTCAGCGTGGGGCCCTGAGGATGTGAAAGGAAGGTAGAGCTTGTCGGCCTCCCTGGCTGCTCTGAATCCCCCCACGACACCGAACCTATTGGAAATGAAAGGTTCAGAGAGCACAGGTGGAAGAGGTTGAAGCTTTGAGTGAATTGAAAGGGCAAGTTTGCTGGCTAATCGTGGTGTCTGTGGAGAGAGGGATAACTAATGGATTGGAATTGTCAGACATTGTGAAGTCCTCCACAGAACTGCTTCAGGCACTTAGCTTTCCAGTTCTAGCTTGTGTAGCTGCCTTCTCTTAATTAAAATAGCTTCTGTTTCCACGTAATAAAATAAAACATGGAAGCATGTAATACTTAGTGAATATGTGATGCAGGAATGTCCTTATCTTGGTTGATTATTTTCCTTCTTTTAAGACGACAAAATTGCATTAATACATCTGTTTAGCAATTGCATTTCTTCTCTCTGTAGATGAAGGCTAGATTTTTAGAAACATCTGGTTTTAAATTTAAGAACCAAAATGCTCCCAGCTCGGGTAGAATCTTGTCTGGAGTTTAGGGATGCTGGTGAGGTGTTAAGATCTGTTACTATTGCAACAGAAATCGATGAAATTTATGAATTCAGGATTTCTGTTCCCCTGTATATATTCAATTTCACTGTGTTACCTTCTGATGGCAGAACTTCTTTGTCTTGAAATTCAAAGTCACTTTCAGATCAATCACTAATAGTCTGAAATTCACCCCAAACCCGTGTCCACAGTACAGAACTTAAGNAAAGTCACTTTCAGATCAATCACTAATAGTCTGAAAGTTCATAATTCACCCCAAACCCATGTCCACAGTACAGAGCTTAACCTTGCTTTAAAACTATCTTGAATTAGTTTTGCAGTTACCAGATTTTATCACATTTTTCTATGTTAGAGCCAAGCCTGAATTTTGTTGAAAGACAAAAGAAACCCCATAAAATCCTCGGCAATATGGTGGCAGCCCTGCGTGCAGCAGCAGTTCTGTCTCAGAGGGCTACGACTGGATTAGAGCATCAGGAATTTCAGGGTTTATGGAGAAGCAGCCAAATCAGCCCAGCCTTGCCACGGCAAATGAACATCAGCACATCCTGATGTCCTTCCCAGAGAGATTCACATTGATTGGATTGTTCTTAAGATTTTCATTGATCTCCCAATTGAGCTGCATTCTCCCTTCCCCAGGACTGCACAAAGGAGTGCTGGCTTGCAAGACAGCTTTTTATCATTCCCAAATAATTCTTTCATGCTTCCTGTATACACAGAACAATCCATATCTGCCTTCTGAAATTAAATTCCTCTTATATTGTTTCAGAGCTGGGTAATATCACAGTATCCACTCTGCAGCTGGTGGCCCCAGAAGATGATACGCAGAGCATTCTGTTAAATCAGACACGTTTCCAAGCAGACCAGACTTCCATTTTGGAAAACAATCCCTTTTCAAATATTAAGAAGTTTACCTGCAGCTGTTTTTTTCATGTGTTCTTACAAGCTTCAGGCAGGCAAGCTTATTATGAGTAATTTCAGACTGGCTACTGAGACATGAGTTAAAGCATAAGAATAATTCAATATTTATTTCCCCCGTGACTTTCCTTGGAGTATCTGGTGGGCATCTTGTTCAGAGGCAGTTCTCCTTGGGAGGCTGCCTAAGGAGCTCCACAGCTACCATGACAAAGACCATTTTTATTTATTTATTTGGGAGGAGGAGGGCAGGAGCAGAAAAAAAGGGGGAGAAGAAAGTAATCCTGAGAGAGAAGAACTTGGCCACTGCTTTTGGACGATCACAGGACAGCCCGGCAGCCTCCTGGCAGGGTGTGGCTGTAGCTGGCTGTGGGTTTGCTGGTTCCTGGCTTGGTTTCCCTGCCCTGGGCACGCACAGGGAGGTGACCTTGTCCAGAGTTCAGGTCTTAAAGCCACTGCCCAAATTTGCTGTTTTTCAGACAGAGGAGTCTGTGAGGCCCTCTGGTCTCTCCATTTATAACGTCAGACATGCAATTGGACTTTTATTCATCGTTTTACCTTTGTACCGAGTCTAGAATTGCACATTTAAAAGGGAGCATTCTCCTTATTCTGATCACCTGTAAAAAGGCAAAGCTTGTTCCTGCTGATTGTCACCTTGGTAATTAAAATCCCTCGCTTTCCCGTTTGGATTTTTTGGTTTCAGTCGAGCAGGTCCTGTTTCACCTGGATCAGGGACTGTCTCTGTTGGGTTCGGGGTATCTTTAGTGCCCGGTACTGGGGCCTTTTTAATGCACCAAAATCAGCTCATGTGTGAGCCCTCGTGTGACCCTGAGAAAAGGACTTTACACAGACAGGGCCTCCCCTGGCCAGAGGCAGCTGTGGTGGAAACAGCCGTAACGTGTGCAGCACTCCAGTCAAACACAATAAATCAGATTTCAGCCCCTGTCTTTGGTGTTATACAGCCACAATCAAAACCCTAACTTGGCCCTCAGTTTGAGGGAGCAGAAAATGTGTGTTTTTGCATGGCTCCTGAGATCCTTTGGAATGGTATCAGACCCATCCCTCGGGCCTGACGGCCTCCACATCCTCCTGGTGCTCATCTGCTCTAAAGGTTGTCTCTGTCAGTAATAAATGGGGATCTTGGCATAAAGCAGAATATTTAGAGGAGTCAGAAATTAAGTGCTTTAATAAAGCCTAGGTGAGACACTGGGATACTATTAGATTTTTGTTATTCAACGGGGGAAGAAATACTGTAAAATTAACACAACCTCGGCTGAAGTTTATGGCTTTGAAGAAAATGGTGCCTCAGAGGAGTAGTAGGACTCAGGCTTGATTGAACTGGGATTTCAGAAATTCTCTGCACTGAACAAAATAAAAAGGCATTCAATCTAATTAGATGAAATTGTGGAGAGAGAGGAGGAAGAGAGGTACTTCTGACCTGTTGGCTTTTTATATAACCTTTAATCCATGGGATGTGTTTGTAGCTATTTTGGTAGGTATGTTTTTCTTCTCCAGGGAATTTGGCCTCGAATTGTAACCTTTTGATAGCTTTGCACAGGAAAATCTGAGGAGAAAACCATCTCATGGTCCTGTTAATATCTACAGACTTGCAGGAGGCCAGTTCTGTGTTTTTTTCTGATGAAGGTTCATATTTTGGCCAGATCCTGTGCTTCTGTTTCGTTTTTCTTGGGTTAAATGGCTTTCCTGCAGTTCTGATTTCAGGAATAAGCCTCTAGTTTAAGGCCTATTAATTCTTATATACTTTTGAGGAGCTAATTGATACTCATTTTGCAGTTGCCTGTTAAGGCATGAGTATAAAAAAAAGTAGAGTTTATGTGAGTTTAAAATGTTCAGAGATAGCTAACATAATGCTTTTTAAAATATGTTATAGGCACAGTTTTAGAAATGCCAGATATATTTTTGGAAAATCTCTACTACATTGTGAATGTCCTCAAGAAACAGAAGAGGGTTGTAATTATGTGTTTTGAAATGGAATTAATCCTTGACCTGTTGGAGAAGCAAAATGCTATTTCTGCTTAGAGAGTGGCATAGATTAATTTTGATCATTTACCAGTCATTCCACGTTTTCCATCTTCTCCTTTACTCAAGTTATCAGGCTTCAAAACTCCCCCTGAACTCTGTGACAAACAGACTTAGGCCAGGGAAATATTGTTTGCAGGGGTAGGGTTTAGGGTGACCCACTGACATTGCAGAACAGTTTCCAATGCTGGTGTTCTTCACCATTTTGGGGTAAACCTATTTTCTTGTGATCCCTGCAAGGCTGAGCAGCCAAATATGTGCTTTTACTAGCAAATTTCTGTTTGTATTGACAGCTTGGCCATCGGTGAAAATCCCAGCTGAGGTGCTGTGCACGTTTGAGTAAAGCCCGCAGGGAAAGCGTTCTGTAAAACATTGCCTGGGCAAGGAATTCCTGGGGCCGCAGTGTGTCACAGGGTTAAACAAGCGTGAGTTAGGGCTCCTTTTCACAGGATTTTATTTGTAATATTGTTAAATTAGGACGAGTTCAGATCTGCAACCTGCTACGAAGCCGAAGTTGCAAACAGAGTTGGACTTGTGACGGTTGCAGCTCGTGTCCGAGCGCGTTTGCCGGTCTCGTGTTTGCTGCTGTGCCATTAATGCTCCCTTGGCTCGCTGCTCATGCTGAGCTGAACTGTTGCAGGACACTTTACAGCTCTTTGTACTTCGTTAGTTCGGTGTCTGGGAAAATTTGGGAGGAAGAGAAGGCAATGCTGAGCTCATGCAGGGCGGCTCGTGCTCCAGATGACCTCCAGTCACTTTGGGTTTGCACTGCAGCACCGGGGCAGCGTTCGCCTCTCTCTGAGGAGATTCACCATTCTTTTTGCTCCTGAGGAGCCTGACTAAAACCCATTCAGTATGGATTGTTGTATTTCCAAAATCGTGAAGGTTTACTTGAAAGAATAAAAGTTGTGGCCGGGACTGCTTCTTGTTTTATTTGTGTTTGGTTTGTATGTACTAAGGATGGATAACAATTAATGCAATTAAATAATTGTTATAGTGTTCAAAAGCTTTGTGATTAATAGGGAAACATGATTTGATGTTTCCCAGAATGTAAAGCTACCAGTTGTGTTTGTTTCTTTTACAATACTTAATTCTGTTATGCCTAAATCTTTAGTTACATCTATGTATCTAGTGACAGAAACCACAGCAAAACATTTTAAAATAAATATATTGTATTAGTAAAAGAAGCATCTGTATCCCTGCATTAATAACAGCCCCTGAAGTAGCTTCAAAGTTCAACTGCTGCAGTGGCTTAGGCTGAGGATCTGGCTGTAGCAATTTGTGTAAGGCAGAAAATACCTCTTACTGAGTGGGGGTGAGTGACTGAATTTTATCGGTTGATAACAAAACTTGGAGGTTAATATCTTCGTTTTGTGAAACAGATGTTTAATTCTGAGCCTGGGCAATTGGCTCTTTCCTGTCTGCAGAGGAAGAACAATAGATGTGTTGGATTACTGTGGACTCTGTGAGTGTGACAGATGTTTTAAATTAGCCTTTCCCAAAGCTTTGGGTGTTTGCCTCTCCGAACTGTAAATTGCACTTGACTTTCTCCCTTGCAGGTGGCAAGGGACCATTCCGTGCGTGTTCCGTGTCTCCTGAGAGGGCAGAATATTCCAGGCTTGCTCTAAAGGCACGGCCACTTCCATGTGGGTAAAGGACAAATTCTCTGGGATTCATGCCGCAGACTGCAACGTGAGAGGATAAAAGGGAAGAGCCCTTAAAAATAAGTTCTGCGTACGCTTTTGATTTTCCTAAATGCAGAAACCGAGCGGTGTCCAGGCACTGTCCCAGTGTGTGCCCCAGCCCCTGAGAGCAGCCGGGCACTCCGTGGGTGTTCCGGGGGGTTTTGTTAACAGGACCCAGCCTCCGTCGTGCCCCGTCGCCGTCCTCCGCTGAGCGAGGCACGACGGACCCCTTCCACAAGCGGGACGCTCTCGGCGTGCAGCTGGCACTTGCGGGGCTTCATTTTAATCTGATTTTCAAGAACCCTGACTAAATTCAGCTACTTGCTACCTTGGTATAACGGTGGAGCAGTTTCTGGGGGATTACTCTGGATTTACTTTGCTTTAACAGGAAACAGAATTTATCCCTTTAGATTTCAGCAGGAGGAGAAACTTTCTAATTAGAGTCATTTCTGCTTTCCCAGCACGTATACCTGATACATGTGCTTTCCCTGATCTTATTCTCTCATATGGCAAGCCTTTATGAGATCTTTAAAAATCGACATCTGTTTTGTTTCTGACTTTAAAAATTACCTTAAGAAAACTTTGCATTTGAGCTCCTTGTTTTATGATTTTACCTTTTTGGTGTATCAAAAAGGAAAAAGAATTTGAAATTCATATTTGGGGGAAAATAACTTCCTTGAGATTATGTATTTATGACTCATTAACAAAAGAAAATATTTTAATAATTGATTTTCAGGATATATATTAAGTAAATAACTGTACCTGGTGAGGAGCAGTTTAACTTGTCCAGATAGCTTCTAACAAGAAAATTCATTTTCTGCTGTTCACTCACCTGCCCTGCGAGCTGGCACAACGTTTAAAGCAGGATTTTTTTTTTTGCATTATCTTCTTACTCTTTAGAAAAGTTGAAACAAATTCAGATACATTTATTAATGGTTCCTTTAATTAGTTTGCTAATGGCTCTATTTACAAGACTGGCTGCTTATGTCCTATTACCTGCTGATTAGAGTATAATACTTATTGATTTCTGTACAGTGCACTGGGAAAGATACATTCAGCAGCACTGCTAGCGAGAGAAGCCTGTACAGATAACTCATTCCGATTTTTGGAAGGCGTTTGTCTATTCCTTGGGAATTATTGGTGCTAATGGGAGTTGTGGGTCCGGCGGGAGGCAGAAGGAGCTGCCAGCCTGCACAGCAAGTGTGGAGTGTTTGGAATCCTCGCTGCCTGTGTCAGGATGAGGCCCTTCGGTGTGACAGGCTGGGTGCAGATAAAGTAATCGTGTGTCTTACAGGGACTGAGAGGTGGCCGCAGGAGACCAGACTCAGCAGGGACTCTGAGGTGATGGAAATTCTGCCCTTCCCCTTCCTGCGAGCCAGAGAGAGAGCTGGAGACACTCAGCCTGAGAGCACGGACTCGTTGTGCCAGGGCACTGAATCCCTGCTGAGATGGGTTCTACTCCGTCACACTGAGTTTTCTCTGGTTTATGGGGTCAGCGATCCTGCAGAGCTTCGTGGGAACTGGGATAATTTCAGAGAGCTTCAGGGAGTGTGTAAGGTACTCTGATGATGCAGTTTGTGTTCCAGTGGCACAGCCTCAGACAGGGAGATGGTGACTTCCACAAGGCCTTTCACTGGCCTCTTACATTTTGAATTACCTAGAACATGATTTTAGAATAAAGTCCTCTTTTTCATATAGACTGGAGCCAGCAGCTGAAAATTACTCCTGGCAACTATTTTGAAATCAGTTGCAGCAGAAGAAAGTTTCAGTGTTTCTTTTTTTTTTTTTCCCCATGGAGTCAAACCAGCTTTACAGGTGGCTGAGATTTCTCCCTAACTTTTATGAATTCTCTGTGTTACAGCACACACACAGCCCTGAGACCATTACTGAGTCCCAGCTGGCTGTGGGGTCCTTTGATAAGATGCTTCAAACCAGTGTTTGAGTGGCTTTCCTGGCAGCAGCCTGGTGGCAGCTGAGCACCGGGCAATGCCTTCTGGGGCAGAAATGATGTTCAAACGCCACGGTGGGATGCTGGAGGACAGACTTTGTGCCGTGTGTTCTGTCACATAGCACAGAAATAACTCTGGGATTCTGAGGATACAACTCGTGGTAGACAGGAGAAAGGGGGGATCTATCTTTGTTCATAGGAAAGGCGTCCAACTGTTCTTTGGGAGATGAAGAGGAAAATTTCCCCAAAGACATTTGATTAATCTCTTGAGGTTTTAGGAGTATGTGATACTCCAGAGAGAGTGGAGGTGACAGTTTGACTGTGTACTCTGAACCTCTGACAAAGCAGCATTTCCTAAATTTTGGTGAATAATGCCCTGTTTAACTTTCTGATCTGATGAGCCTTCCTTAGCTGCATTTCCTTCTCAAGCACAAGATAAATGTAAATTCCTGCTAGAGCCCCTCTGTACTTGTAGCAAGTGAGTGTTGCTGTATTGATCACTTAGTCCAAGAACAGTGAGAAATTGAGCTCATGGCTTTGATTAATACACAACACATCTTTTCTCTTCTCTGGATTAGCATAATCATTACAGGCTGGGAGTGTGTTCTCTCCCACGGTACCCTTGTGTAGCGGTCAAGGAATTAATTACACAATGAGAATTCTTTGCTAGGAATTTTGTAAGTTTGGTTGTTAAAGGAGCTCTCCCCTCCTGAGTCATCACTAAAGCTTGGCCAAGTGGCAGGAGAAAATTTACGGATCAGTGATCTAAGCCCTGAAGAATGGTAGATGATGATCTTTCCCATTCAGAGGTGGATTTCAACTGTTTGAGGTGGAAGTGGCACAAGAAGTGCAAAGGGAACAGCCAGGTTCTGTCCTTGGTGCTGAAAGTCGGGGGCTGTGCAGATTTGTTTCTGCTTCCAAAGCACACGAGGAAAAAGTGCCAAGGAAATACATGTCAAACATGTACATTTTGCCTAATGAAATTCTGGATTTCAATTTTCCACTGAGTTTTGCTCTGTTCCACACGGAGCCGTGTTGCTCTGTGCCTGTGAGTCGGGGTGAGTGCACACGGAAGGAGGGAGAGGACGGCTGCGGATGGGGTGTGAAGGTTACTGTTGATTTTGAAAATAATTTGGATAGCTACAGCTGCTTCTTGACAGCCGTGCCATCCTCCCTTCATTCCAGATTTAAACTTCAATTTCCCTGACATGGCCTTGCCCAGTGAGATCTCTGGAGGGAAAGGAAATTACCTCAGGTTTGTGTTTGCTTTCCAGTGCTTCACAAACCTTTATTGTAGGAAGCAGAACTGCACAGACAAGGAGAACTCTGACATCCTTCAGCTGAGCGGTGCCAGGGGCAAACGGGGCTGCTCAGCATAAGGAGGGATGGCATCCCCTCTCCAGGTATCTGTGCAGAGAAATACCCTGGAGCTGATGGGATGGCAGCTACGGGTTCAGTTTTCCATATCTGCTGAGTCTGTTGCACTGGAAGGATTCTGATGTGCGAGTGAGGGTTTCCTGGGATTCTACTGGGACCGAAGGAACTGTTCGGTGCCCTTTGCTCCTCATGCATGGATGAGAGCCATCCCAAACACGGCTTTGTAAGCCACCTTCCCTTGTTCCAGTGCAGCAAAAGGAGCCTGAGGAGGGTGAGCAGAGCCATGCCTGGAGTGTTGTGTAAGAGACACAGGCAAGAACTCCGTGCTTGCACAGAGACTTCCTTGTCTCAGTGGCCTGAAATATTCCCAGAACACAGTAACAGCGTTAGAGAGGTGAAGCCAGGGATGAACAAGGATATGTGTTTGAGTTCCTGGCTCTGGGAGGTGAGGAACACACTGGTCATGGTCACTCAGCCTCTTGTGGAGGCCTCATCGCCATCTGCCAGCAAAGAGGACTGACCCCATGCACTGTGCAAGGCCTTGGGTGTGTACAGCTTTCAGAAAAGAGGCCATGGAAAGCATGTCTGCTAAGAAAGGGAGAAATAACTGTCTGCTTTGCATCTGTCGGCTTCAAACGCGGGGAACTGTCAGATTTGAGGGCTTGAACAGCATTTGGGTAACCCCGTGACCCTCTGTGTCCTCCCTGCTGTGCCTCGGCACGTGCCTGGTGCAGTCACTGCAGTCAGTGCCCACCACCAGCGAGGTGCCTGCTCTGAGCCCGCCTGAGACCAAGCCTTCCTCTGCACGGGCTCTCCAGGGCACTCTGCATCTTCCTGGGAACAATTACCATACACTTATCATCAGTTAGCAGGTACTGACATTCATATAAACAGATACCTGGCACACTGCTCCATGGTTATCTCCGAATCACGGAGGGGATGTGGCAAACACTTCTGCTCGTTTGTCTTCATGGAACTGCTCTGTTTCCACGTGTGTGTGTGTATGCAAATAGGCAGAAACTCACCTGGGATTCTTCTCCGCTAACGCCAGATCAATTAGGAAGAGCATTATGAGGCAAAACCACATCATTTCTTCCCCTTTTACCACGGGCTGTCATGAATACCCCACTCTCAAAGCCTAGAAACGTGTGTGCACCACCAGCAGGAGCTGAGATTCAATGTATGGTTACATTCTGCCTTGGAGGGGTTGCTGTGGTAGATTATTCACTCTCGTGGCACTTGGTGCTTTTAAGAAGTTTTGAGGATTTAGCTATAAAACTCTCATTTATTACAAAAACTTCACATTTCCGTGGGTCTGGAGGAAGCCCCGAACATATTTGAGTCTTTAAGGTTTATGTCTAAAGACAAATAAAAGGATATCCATAATATTTCTGTGCAGGTTATTGCAATTACTTCTTTCTGAGACACCAGAAAAACAGACTGAGACTACAGTTATGAGAAGTATTAAATCTTAATCCTGTAAGTGCAGGCTGAAAGATTAGAACTGCAACTGTTTTGTTTGTGTTATTTTTTTCTTTGGTGATTTGAGTGGAAGGAGAAATTCAAGCAGGGCAATGAAGATATGTTGTTTGTTTAATCCCTTGTTATTTATTTTTCTGCGGAGTATGTCGGAATAATAATATTTATTATAATGCCTTCAGCATCCTTAAATAAGGGGTGTTGTAAGAATGCAAAGTCAGGTTCTATTGGTTAATTACTGACTGTATTTCTGGTCCATGTAGACAAGAAAACAGATGAAATATAGCTGCAAACTTGAAATTACAGACATGTATGTATTTCCTTCTCAGGCTCAACTAATAAAGCTTCCGGGTATTTTAGAATGCTCTGCTGCTGTCAACAAAATCTCTGGAGTCATGCTGGGGACTTGACCCTAATATCTTACCTTCTGCTGCTGCCCTGAATTGGGGCTTGAGCTGCATTTGGAGCACTCCTCCATCTCTGCGGCACATGAGAACAAAGCTGCAGGACTCCCACTGCGCTGTGGGGGAATCGAGACCTATAGAGGGCTCGCATAAATATGGATATCTCCTTCCTCCACAGAGTTCCGGGGAGAGGCAGTCTGTCTCTGAAAACCAGGCAGTGGAAATAAGCAAAGCCCATTGCAGAAATGGGTTTCACGTGCAGCCTCCAAGTGCAGTGGGTTGCAGTTGCTCAGTTTCACTTCAGGCTCATTTCTTAATTCCAGTAGTATTTTTTTAGCCTTTCTAACAATGCAAAAGCATCTTATGCCAGAATAGGGAAAATTTATTCTCTTGGTGCTTATTTCTTCCAAGGTTATGAAAAGATGATAAAACTGGAGTTTTCCTCTAACTCCAGCTCCAGTTTTTCCCTCCTGAGCCAAGAACTCCTGCCCCAGGGCTGACGGGTGGCTGGCTGGAGATGAGCTGTACAGCGTTTTTGCAATGACCATACCTTACTTCTGAGTGACTCTGTCTGGAGGACATCTTTCTCCACAGCAAGGCACGCTTGGAGGAGTGATCTCTGAGCCAGAAATGCTGTTCCAGTGCCTGCCGTGTTTCTTCCTACTTCATCTGAAGCACTGAGGCAATTTACCCAGCCTCCTTTAATGCAGGCTGTTATAATCCGTGGTTTCTGTGGAGTAAACCTCACCACAGAGCTCTCTTCTCCTTTATAAGGCTGAGTTGAAAAATGTAGTATTGACCGGGTCTGTAGAAGTCCAACACAAAAAGTAATTCTTCCATTTTTTTTCTTTGCTAGATACCTCTGACTACTGAAAACCCGTCTTTTCTTCTTCTTTTTCGTTTTTCCTTGAACAGTTAGAAATTATCCTCCACTCTTAATGGCAGTATGATCACCTTTTGGGAGAAACAGGGGAGACACAAGTTCATTATATTAACTTCGACTTAAAATGTTTCCCTTAGTCACCGAGACTGAGCACTCCAGTATCCACCTGGATGGGCTGAGGAGCGATGGAGAGGAAAAGTAGAAACACAGAAACGTGACTGTATGAATGAAGTTATGACACTGTGCTTGGAAAACAGGGAGGAAGGGAAGGTGTTTCAATCTTCTCTGTTTCTCATGGTCCCAATCCATTTTAATTGACAAGAAATGAAATTATTTTCCCCCAACTCGAGTCTGCTTTGCTGGATTTGCTAATGAGTAAATGACCTCCCAGCCCGTGAGATTTTCATCTTCTTTTCTCCGCCGTGCTGTCGAGGAGGGGAAGCGAGGGAGTGGCTGAGTGGGTGTGTGGCAGCTGCTCACGGTCAGCCCACCACGGTCCCGCAGGGCTGTTTTTGGGTCCCGCGGGGGTGTCCGTCAGCCCGGAGCCGGGAGCAGTCTGGGCTTTCATCCTGACCAAAGCACTCGCTCGTGTTGAGACCCTGAGCTAATTTGCTGGCACGTGGACCCTTGAGTCGACCCAGTGGGATTCTGAAACAGCAGGAGTGTTCTAGAACTGAGTGCTGTCCCTGAGCTCGTGCTGGTGTGGGTCAATACTGACTGGTATCACTATGGCACTGCATTCAGGCTGTGCTGTGCACACACAGACCGGGCACCTCCTCTCAGGTTGGGAAGCTGCAGCTGGGCTGAAACGTGCACAGTTAAAAATGACTGCAGCAGTTACAGGAGTACTGGCAAAAGGGAAGGGAGATTTTGAGGGGGAATAAGAAGAAGAGGGGGAGTTCTGGCTGACAAAATCTGCCAGCCCAGATCTGTGTGTCCGAGTGGGAACAGCAGCATCGGCCCTCTGCATTCGCAGCAGGTACAGAAAGTTGGGGGAGAAGCCTTTGAAGAAAAATGAAGGAATTACAGGGGTGCAAAAGAGCTGGGGTGCCTCTGAGTGTGAAAGACAAACGGGATTTGTTCTCCTTTTCCCGACTGCTCAGAGTTTCATTTCAGCCTGTGCAAGTGATCAGCTGGGGTTCGGGAAGAACGTGTCAGGTATTTGGGGTTTGCTGTTGCTGTCTTTGTGAATACACATGAAACTTCAGTGTCACTTGCAGCCTGTTTTCCCTCGTGCTTTCTGGAGGCCTTACCTTGGCTTTCCAGAATTTTTTCATTCAGTTTATTACTAACCCAGTTGCAACTTCAGCTCTTTAAGTGCTATAAATAGCTGCAAAAATATCATACCCTGTGGAGGGGGAGAATAAAAGGTTCTTTTCATTTACATGCTTATTTTTCATTCATTTCTTGGTACGTCTCTGTACTCCGGGTTTCTGGAGCACAGGGATGATGTACACGTCTGTGCTGAGGCTGAAATTACTGATTTCTTTTACAGCTTCTCTGCAGTAGGTCCTGCAGACAGTTGAACCCAATTTGATTGTGTCTTGCTGAGGACTCTCTCTAGCAGCAGACTGAAACGTAAAAGACATGAATGTCATCTATATTAGGGGTGTAAAATATCCAGCTGTGAATGGGAAATGGGAAACCTGTGATGAAACAGATAAACTACAGATTTTTAAAATGTAATCGGTGGCCAGGAAGTGACAGCTAACACAGAATCACTCTTCCAGACACCTCTGTGGAGAACTTTTCCATTGTCTAGGGTTGCTTCCAGGGCAGGTGGATTGGTGGGCACAGAAAACTCTTTGGAGTCGGTCTCAGGTGATGAAAGGTAAGATTTGCCCCTTGCATTAGACAGAGGTCAGCCCCAAGCCCCAAACCCCAGGAACCACTGCATCTGCAGCTGGTTTGTAACACGGGGGCCTGCTTTGCCTGCTGACCTTAGAACTGGATCTAAAACTTGCTGCTGTCGGAGGAAACTGCTTCTGCCACAGCCTCTCAACTGCTTGATGTTAAGTGCTGTAATTCTGCACAGTAACACTGTTGTACCAGCTCATTTTCATGTTCTTTACTCCATCTGCTTCCTTAAGGCACTGAGTTTTCTTGTTAATTATCCTGGTCAGGTGAAATATGGAAGAAATGCTGGATGTGACCCTCAGTATTCAGCTCTCCAATGTTTTTATGGGCAAACTGAATTTCTGAAGGCTTGGAGCTACAATATTTTCTATACTTGAAGCAGCAATTTCCCTTCTACTGTATATTAACAGCCACATAGTAGCATTTTTATTCTGTGCTGGGGGATAAAATGACTTGGACATTTTAATAACATCTGGCAAATCATTTTCATTTTCCCTCTTATATGATTAATAATGGTCTAGATAGATATGTAGATATACTCTTTACTTACTATGTGGGTTCATGCCTATGGAATGTAACATGGAGATGGGATGATACAGCAAATCATAAGAACAGTATAATGGGTTATAGTCACAAGCTCTGATCTGGGCAGTTAAAGAACTTTGAATGAAATACTCTGGGACTGGAATGTGAGATCGGTTCTGAATGTTACAGTCCAGTTAATCCCCACGGCAGCTAAAGCACAGCTCCAGGTGCCATGCCCAGTGTCTTCCCCAGGGCTGGGGACTCCCCTTCAGAGCTGGACAAGCCTTTCACTGAGGAAAGTCCTCC
Organism: Mystacornis crossleyi; assembly: GCA_013400655.1. Classification (NCBI taxonomy): domain Eukaryota; kingdom Metazoa; phylum Chordata; class Aves; order Passeriformes; family Timaliidae; genus Mystacornis; species Mystacornis crossleyi. The sequence continues at coordinate 2,813 of VYZQ01036065.1, read as the reverse complement.
TGGTGCCCACCCTGGAGGAGTGTGAGCCTTTGGAAACGCAGGGCTTGGGCTTCCATTGTGTGGCTGAATTCTCCAAGGGGAGAACTGATTTTGACCAAGGGGAACTGATTTTTTTGCTCAGTCAGGTCTCTCGTGGAAATTTATGTCCATCATATAAATACCCATCAGCAGAGCTGTAAAGCTGTAGTTATTCAAGTTTGTGTAGTGCTCAATACTTGTGTAGAAAATGCAGCCAGTTTTATGGTGGTGCCGATTTGTCTTGAAAATCTCATTCAATAGATTCACTCTACAGCCACATTTCAGCATGAAATGATTTTCAGTGGTAATAATGGAATTATGACAGATTTGTACATCTGGATTTGGACCTTTTGATTCATTCCTGCTCCCACCTTTGCTCCTGTTTTTCCTAATGGCAACAGAACCCGTTCCACTTAATAGGATTTTTGTTACTGCATGATTGCGTGACTTAAACTTACTTGTGCAGTAGTGGCTGATGGTTTGTCCCTGGATTGGAGGCAGTTCAGCAATGACTTTTCAGGTGCTGTCTCTCCCACTTTCCTCTGATGTTTGCATCCCATTTTCCTGTCTTTCTTTGTGGCAGCTTTTCTCATAGTTCTTTGTCAGCCTGCACCACTGTGATAGAACGGGGATCTCCTCTTCCATGTGCAGCTCCATCTCCTTCCATCTCCTCTTCCATGTGGGCAACAAGAGCAGCTCACAAAATGCTCCTCGCTCACCTGTGAAGGATTTTTTCCCAGTCCCAGTCTGCAAGCACAGCATTACAAATGTACCCTGAGTCTCTATTCATCACAGCGCTGCCAAATCCAAGATTTAAGATCTAACTTGGTAAATATCAGTGCTTTGTTTGACTCCTAACTGTGTTCCAAAGGCCAGCTGAGGCGTTCAAGCTGCCTGCCTTCACAGGCAGCCGTTCTCCAGTATTTATTTAGTGAAAGCTGCAGCCTGTACTGAGTAATCCCAGTGCAATATCAACTCGCAAACAATTTTCTAAAGCATCTTTAATGTACAGTGTTACTGTACCCAGAGGTGCGGGAGAGCAGTATTAATGCAGGCATGATAGTTCTGAGTGTTCCTATGAGTCCTCCAGGAATAATAAACAGCTTGAAATAACAACCAGCAAATTCTCCAGATGCTTTTTATCCGTGTGTTGGCAAGTGTGTTGATTCCAGATCAATGCAGGGTATTAAGACATTTATATGATTGAGCTAAAAAGCTGCCAGGTTGTACAAGCATCGGGCTCGTAAAAAATAGGAGAGCTGAGTAAAGGCAGTGGTGTTCTAGTCCCAAACTGCAGGAGTGGAACCTCCTGATAGCAGAACAGACACTGGCACTGGGAAGATGTGGGGTTTCATTTAGCAGGTGGACTGGGAAACTCGAGGCGTGTGGAAGGCACTTGATTACCTGATGCCAATATTTGAGCATTTTGCTTTTATAAAATGAGGCTCCTGCTAGTAAGGCACGAGTCATTCCTTAGACAGAGGCACACGAAGCCTTTATTTCAGATTCAGCCCCAGCAGAGCTCAGGGTTTGCTCCTCTTGTTCCTGCATCAGCAGAGCTTTGGGATTCTGATGGGTGCCACAGCTGGGCACCGTGGAAGGTCTCTGGGAAGCAGAGAATCTCCAGAGTACCTGTGACAGTCAGGTGCAGCCTGGGCTGGGGCCAGGGCCCAAAATCTGGACAAATAAGCTGATATGAAGATGCTGAAGGCCTTCGGAGCCCTGCGTAATTGGCTGCACGGAGATTTGGAGCAGACTGTATTTTTTGATTGCATGTGTCAGTTTATGTGGATAAAATGAAGTTTCATCCAGTTTCTCTTTGCAATCGTTTGATAATACGAAATTCCCATGGCAGTGTAAACCCAGGTAAGGTCTTGATGCAAATACCTGGGAAGTGAACTGGGTTCTGCTCAGGTCTTGCAGCCACACACGTAATGCAAGAAACGTTACACAGAAAGCTGAAAGCTTTCAAAAGTTTCTGAAACGTTTTCAGATACAAACTTTTCCTGCAGATGTGTCTGTAGCTGTGGGTGTTTAGAAGCTGAAAATCTTGGCTTCATACCATTTGTTTTGGAAAATGGCTTTATGTACTTCTTGGGCAAACATCATGAAAAACGGGAGGGTTTTTGTTTCTTTCTTTTTGTAGTTAATCTTGCATGTATTTCAGAATATTCTAGAAGCTCACACAAGTGCTGTCAGAGGTTTGAATTTCATGTGTTTTGCTTCAAGGACTGTTTTGTGTGAAACCATGTTACTTGTTAGTTGTCATCTATTCCACTTTTTGAAAAGTTTGTCAGCAAGTTAGGAGATCTGAAAGTATTTCTTTGATTTTATTGACCTAATTTCATTTTTAATTGCTTTTTCAGTTGAAATCCAAACGAGGTAATATTCATCAAATAGAGAAAACAAGCAAAAGAATAGAGACTTTTTCACTTTTATGCTCGAATCGTGATCAGTATAAAATATTTTTAAAAGTGGATATTAACTTCTTCATAACTCCCAGGCTTTCATGTCATGTTAAACCACTTCTTCACAGGAAAGCACTGCACAGTTTTAGCTGGATACTGCACAAAGAAAAGCTTTCTAAACATCGTCACCTTTTCGTCCCAGGGCTTTTTTCTGCTGCCTTATTCCTGTGACAGATTCACTCACATGAGTAATCTCATTGGCTTAAACTGAATCCTGTCAGGAGTAACAACTCTGTGAGTAAACTAGGGATTATTTTTATCTCTTCTTTTGAAAACTGTGTTAGAACTTCTCCCTCTTAAATATCCTCCCAGTGTCTCTTGCATCAT
>VYZQ01036061.1:0-20002 GCA_013400655.1 Mystacornis crossleyi | reverse complement strand
AGCAGCAGTTCTCAGACTTGAAAGTAAGGAAAAAAATGTCTGAAATGTGACTTTTTATGAGATACAAAAGGTGGCTGTGTGTTCTTTGTGTGTGTTTGTCTCTTTGCTCAGATTTTGTTTTGCAAGCAAGTACTTTGATATTCTCCAGATTAGAATTACTTTCTATTGGAAGAATAAGCACTATGCATGTGGATACACAAGGTAGTTAAATTCCTGCAAATTTTGATACTGGTTATTTTTGTTTTGTGCTTTATAGAAGGTACTACTTCTCTGTCTTTGAGGGAAACTGCTAATTGTGGTTGGCATTGCAGGAGTAGCTGAGCAGAATCTTCTGACTCTAAATCTTCTTTTAAATAAAATGTATTGTTTAGGCTGTTGTCTAATGATTAGTAATAAACCACTCAATGCTCCAGGCACTAGGATTAATCTGAATGTTTGTAGCACTGAATCTAATAACAAAATTGATTTGGAATCTCAGTCTGGACTAAAATCAAATTCTAATTAAATGCGTCTAATTCTTTTGTACATTGGATTAGGAAAAAGTCTGACCCTTAAGTGTTAAATTGATCTTGAATTATTTCAAGAAAATAAATCTATTAAGGAGGTAGAGCACTTAAAAAGCCATTTCTGCAGCAAATACTGATGATGACTCCTGTTTGAACAGCGGAAATTAGCGGAGGTTACTGAGGAGGAGTGGCTGAGTATTCCCGAGGTTGGGGATGCCAGGAACAAGCGGCAGAGGAATCCTCGTTATGAGAAGCTGACTCCTGTCCCCGACAGCTTCTTTGCAAAGCATTTGCAGTCAGGGGAGAATCACACTTCTGTGGACCCACGCCAGACAGTGAGTACACAGCAAACGTGGGCAAGCTGTGGCCAAACTGGATTAGAGATGAGTGTTAAACTGGGATTTGGGAAAAAGATACTTGACCAAAAAACTTCGTGTGGTTTGTGAGTCTGCCAGAGGAATGCTGGATGTTAAACTCCTGTGCTTGCTGGAGCCTTTCAGTGCACACCCTTTGCTAGAGAAAGCATGGGGATAGGCAGAGAAAGCCTGGTTCTTGTGTTAAAGATGGAAGAAAGTGTTTCTTTTCCTATTTGCTGAATGCAGGGTGGTGATAGTTTTGGGGAGCATAACCATTTCTGTTACAACAACATCTTGCAAAAAGGGAACAGAAAATAAAGTTCACTTTCACCTAATGGTTTGCTCAGCTTTGGGATAGTTGTGTTAAAAATTACTTGCCTTTCAGTCAACTGAAAATGAAGTAGTTTAGCTTGTTGCTCTGTGGCCAGAGTCTACTGTGGTCATAGAATTATAGGAGCAGCTGACTGGCCCTAGACTGGTTCCAGGTGTCCATGGGACTTTGCAGATATTCTTGTTTAAATGTGTCAGATTTAGATACCTGTGCTTGAATTTTTCACTTTCTTGTTGCTTGTTTCACTGACTTGACTAAACTTTAGTAATTACCTACAGATTTGCAAATCCTGTATGAGAAATGTTTTGGGATCCAGGGAAGCCATATCAGAAGTTCCTTTGGGGGTTTGGCATCCGTGTCCTGCAGCTTCTGAGGAAGCGCAAATCAGCCAATAGCCTGAATTGTTTTTGAAATCTCAGAAGAAGTTTTAGGAATGACTTTCTCTTTTTTCTTTTTTTTAAGCAATTTGGTGGACTGAATACTCCATATCCAGGGGGTTTGAATACTCCATACCCAGGAGGAATGACACCAGGCTTGATGACACTTGGGACAGGTGAATTGGATATGAGGAAGATTGGCCAAGCCAGGAACACCTTGATGGATATGAGGCTAAGCCAGGTAAGGATGTGGGAAGGCAGGATCTGTCACAGGTATATCCGGGGTTGATGCTGTGCTGCTATTTAAGTCCTGGTTTTAGAGAAGTGTTAAATTCTCTTGGGTGTTAGAAGATCCAAGAAAAGCTGAGCTGTGAAATAATGTCGTAGTCCCTCTCCCTGAATCTCATGCCCTCAACATAAATAGAATTTCCTGAGAAATACCCATTTGTCCCTGGAATTCATGGTCATTATGGGAGAGCAGACTGCCTGGTTATACCAGAGGTGGACTTGAGGCAAAGAGCACTGGTGGTGTTACCAAGGAAAACATATCTTCTGTCTTATGTAGGGATGCAGGACAAACTGCTGAAAAATACTAATTTTTGACTTCTGTTCTTTTTCATTGATTTTCCCATCTAAATCTGGCTTATTCTAAAAAGAATGCCTTTAGCTGGCAGGGCGGCAAGATCTTTTGGTGACTACTTGTCACCAAGCTGCTCCTTGTCTGGATTTTAACATGGAAGTTGTGTATTTTAGAAGTCGAAAAAAGCTAATAAGCAAGGCTTTGTGTTTTCCTCCTTCCTCGCCTTTGGGAACAGATGAATAGCTAGGATTTTTGTACAGCCACAGTGTCTTTTCAGGTGTTCAGGGGCTGTGAGTGGTCATTTCAGTAGCTCTGACTTGCCTTTCCAGGTGTCAGACTCTTGTGAGTGGCCAGACTGTAGTGGACCCTAAAGGATATTTGACAGACTTGAATTCTATGATTCCCACACACGGAGGAGATATCAAGTAAGTTTAAGAGGGATTAACAGATTTATCCTCTTAGCAGTGGCACTGATCCTACATGTAAATGGAAATCTGTCTGAGTGAGTGCTTTCAGCTGGCATTTAGTTTATAAGAAATGCCAGGTGAGTTTTTTAGGATGAATTCTTTTAACATGAGATCTGGTATAGTCTTTCAGCTGAGGTATTAGCATCTGACCTGGATGCATCAATTGTGAGGATTGTTTCCATTCCATCCCTGTTTCCATGCCAGAGTCATGGCAGTGTGTGGCTGCCTGCCAGCCAGGAAATAACCTGGGTAATTGTACCTGTGTGCTGCTAATTTAGGCTTGATTGACGACCTCTGAGAACCTCTTTAGCCTGAAGTTGACATCTGTTTCATAAAGAATTGCTGTTTAAGTCAGAGCAATATGCGCAAATATTGATGCTAATTCTTGACTTACATCAGTGCTTGGGCTTATCAGCTTCCGGCTGCAAGTGCCCAGCTGTAATTCCCAAAAATCTTTCTTAAATACTTAACTGGTTTTCACTGGTGATCTCGCTGTGTTAGCGAGTTTTGGTAGAATGTAATTTGTGTCTCCCATATGGAAAAATTTGAGGTCACAGTTAACTGTGCATCTGAGCATGTCCTGATCCAGGAGAATTGTTTCCCAGTGTGCTGAAAATTTTCCTTCCTGTTTTTCCTCCCCCTTTAGTGACATCAAAAAAGCCCGTTTGCTGCTGAAATCTGTCCGAGAGACCAATCCTCATCATCCACCAGCCTGGATAGCATCAGCCCGACTGGAGGAGGTCACTGGCAAACTCCAGGTGGCTCGAAACCTCATCATGAAAGGAACAGAGATGTGCCCTAAGGTCAGAATTGCTTTTCTGCCCTGTTGCAGGATAGTAGGAAAAAGTTGTAGTTAATGAGCATCAGAATCTCTGTTAAGCTTGATTGAGGCTCTGTCTGATACAGCTTCGCTATCTGCAGCATTACAAAACACTTGCTTAGCCAGAAGCTTTGATTTTATATTCTTGTTTTGATGTAAAGAAAGATGGGTTGTTTTTCCTGACAGAGTGAAGATGTTTGGTTGGAAGCTGCTCGGCTTCAGCCTGGAGATACAGCCAAGGCTGTTGTGGCCCAGGCTGTCCGGCACCTTCCTCAGTCTGTGCGGATCTATATCAGAGCAGCAGAGCTGGAGACAGACATCCGTGCCAAGAAACGTGTCCTTAGGAAAGGTGAGAGCTCCTGTGGGCCCGGGGAACGCAGGCTGAGCACTGCAGTCTTTGTATTGCACTTTTAAGTTGTTCAAGATGTGGCCATAAGTTAAGGTGCTTCTTTTGCTTCCTTGTTGAAATGAAGCAAAGTTGTCAATGTGTGTATTAATGGTGGAACTTGCTGCTGTTGAGCTAAAGAGAAAAGGTTTTGAAGTGTTTGTAAAACGTCCTTCAGCAGAAAGCTGCTGGTACTGAACAATTCCAGAATGATATTTCACTTACCTAAGCCAATTCCAGCTAGTTCACAATTAGATAAGTAGATGAAAGCAATTTAAAAATGATGTTTTAAGGATTAAAAAGGTGCTCTAGATGTCACCTTGTGATACTTTTTGGAAAAGATACTGGAATTGATTGTTCCTACTTGCTTGTAGCCTGTTAGAGATGACAGTGGCTGCTGCTGGAGGAGCTTTAGAGGTCTTGGCGTTCTCATATCACTGACCCTGTTGAGCTGCAGGATTCACTTTAGTGTAGCAAGTTCTGTCCTTGACAAACAGCCTTTCTCTGTGGTGCTTACCTGAAACCTTACATCTTCTGGATTACACTGCACATGGAGGTTTTCCTCCTTCCTGGAATTAATGTCTTTTCCAAACAATGATCTCTTCAGCAGCTGTTTGTTGTGTTGTCCTGAACCCAGGTCTTCCTCCGAAGTTCAAAATATGAATTTTTTGATTACTTTAAGTAGCTGGGCCTGTATCAATAGAGGTAGTTCCTTCATGACTACTGAATTGTATTAGTTATATCTCCTGACTTTAATCTAGGCGGGGAAAAGGGTCTGGATTTAATACATTTACTGAATCATTGTGAAGCAGTCTGCAGTATTGAATGGTTTAGCTTCAAAGGAATTAATTGTCTCCCACCTCTTACCTCTTGCATGTAAAATGCAGATTTCTAGTGAAATGACCTCTTACTACATGTGGATGAAAGGCACTTCAAAGTCGCTGGATTTAAAGTTGTAAAGAGTTCAGATATTAACTATTCAGTAGCTTTTTTAATTTCCATTAGCTCTGCAGCGCAACGTGGTGCGAAGTGCTGCTCCTGTGACACCATGTGTCCTTCTCAGGAACAGTCACAGCTGTTGAACAGAAAAACACGTTTAAAGGAGCAGAAATAGATCTATGAGTCCAGCTTGGGTAGGGGAGGGTCTTGTGTGAGAGCAGTGACTTACCCATTAAGTACTGAGCTTTGCTTCAAACACTGTATTTATGAAGAGAAAAATATTTGAGTTTTGGAACCACCTACTTAATCTCTTGATACAAGCTATTAGTGGAATGGAGCTAGATTTATCATTCTCTTCCCAGTTGCTGCCTGTTAACAGTTTCACAGTGCTCCGCTGCTGCCTAGGGAGCATCAGTAAAATGGAGCTTGGAGCCTTAAGTGGCAGCATAACCCGTTATTTCTCCCAAAATAAAAAAGCCTGAGTGCCAGGTAATGTCGCTGAAGTGTGACCTTTCATAATGTGTTTCTCCTCTCTGCTGGCTGCGTGCATTCCTGCCATCCAGCAGAACCTCTGGAGTTCTTAAAGCCTCAGTCTGACTGGAGACCCAGCAAGCTGAGTGGCTGAAATAGAGCTTGAGGTCTAAAAATTGAATTCTGTATTTATGAAAACATGTTCTGTCCTGCAGAGTGATGCTTTCAGCTCTTGGAGGCTGACATTATTCACTTAAATTCTTCGGGAAAATCTCTTGCAGCTGCAGACTTGGAGACAAATGGTTAATGCCTGTTGTAAATCTCTGTTTGTGTAGAGGTGGGATGTGCTCCGAGTTGAGGCTCAGCACTGTGCCTCTGCCTCTGCAGCAGTGCCTCAAGGAACAGCCTTGTCTGGAAGCCCAGCTAGTTCCAAAGTAGGTTTAGATGCCTTTTCCCACTCATTTCTGTGTCCCTGTGATTGTGCTGGCTTTATTGAAGAGGGGTGTGCTCAGTCCCCTGTTACTATGGCACATTTGTGTACAGTCACCATGGAAGCAGTGGCAGTAATGCTGCAATGCAGCTGATTCCAGCAGGCTGGGGTGCAAATTGGAGTGACAAAAGGCTGAGAAACCCTTTTAGTTTCTCAATCTCTGTTAAAGAGATGGGCTGAGGAAAGCTGTTGTTTAGCATTTAATGTTTCAGACAGCACACGTAGGACAGGCTGCAGAGAATACAGTTCTACCAGCAGTAGCTAACTCTTGGACAAGATTAAGGAAGCCTTGAAGAATCCTAATTAGATGGAGTCCATATTGGATTGCTGGAAGCACACTTGGTACTCATGGCTTAGTGTCAGTGAGACCTTTCAGTTTTTATGCATCCCTGTTCTATTTTTGCTTTTTTTTTGGAAGTTAAGCTGGGGTCCATTGAGCTGTCAGGAGAGGCTTACAGGAAAACTGCATTGTGAGGGGGCAGTTCCAACGTGTAAGGAACAAGGTTGTATTATTATTGTTGAAGTTGCTCCTTTTCTCTAAAGGCAGACCCTGCGTGATTAAGCTGCCCAGTTTTGAAGATCTTCATCTGCTCATTTGAGAGTGGAGGCTTTGTTCAGCCAGGTGTTTTACTGAGGAGGATGCAATTACAGCTGGTACAACAGAAAAGCCCTTGGCTCTCCAAAACCTGTTTCCAATTAAAATGATTAAGTGTTTTATTTTCTGATTTTAAATTCTCATTGTTGAAGCAAGAGCCAAATATAAGTAAATTTCCCCTGTTCCCTCTTTCAGGACATTTCATTGTAATAGTACAAATCCTTTATTATATCATGTTTAAAAAACACAGATCTCGTTGGTAGACTATTTTATCATGATTGACATAATTGTTTTGCTTCTCTAGCCCTCGAGCATGTTCCAAACTCGGTGCGTTTGTGGAAAGCGGCCGTGGAGCTGGAAGAACCTGAGGATGCCAGGATCATGCTGAGCCGGGCTGTGGAGTGTTGTCCAACCAGTGTTGAAGTGAGTTGAAAAAAAAAAAAGTGACATTAGAAAACCCCTACAGCCCACTTCAGGCAGTAGAGCTTTGCAGGCAAAAGGCAGAGTGAGCAGTGTTTCTCCACACAAGGTTTTCTCCCACATGCTTCGTGCCACAGTGGGAAGGATGTGATGAGTAGTGGAATGCGCCTTTTTCTTTGGAGTTAATTGTCTGGTGGTCATTACATGCCTCATTTTGCTGTGTAATTGTTAGGTTAGTCATGGCAGTGCACAGCTGTGCCTGCTGTAGGCACTGAGCCATGTTTGTGTCCATGTGTGTGGTGCCTCCACAGTTGGGAAAACAAGTGAATGTTTAACCTGGTGAATCTAAAAGTTACTCATTTCTGAAACACCAAACCAGAGTCTTCCATTCAGCTGTTTGAGAGGTGATGTGAGCAGAAAATAGGAGTGTAACAGCCCAGCAGATGGGGATGATACCCAGAGATGATCAGGACTGAGCTTCAAGGGCAGTAGCAGCCCGTTTCTCCTCTCCTCCATTGGTATTCCACAGCCTGCTTGCAGTGCTTGAGGACAGCTGCCAACCAGTAGCAAGCAGCGTGAAGCTGCTTATCTCTGTGGGCTGACACTGCCATACAGCAGCCTTGTCATCTCCTTGTTCTCCTCTCAAATACATCTTTTGTTGCTCTGCAGCTGTGGCTGGCGCTGGCAAGGCTGGAGACATATGAGAACGCTCGTAAAGTCCTTAACAAAGCCCGGGAGAATATCCCGACGGATCGTCACATCTGGATTACTGCTGCCAAACTGGAGGAAGCCAATGGAAACACCCAGATGGTGGAGAAAATCATTGACAGAGCCATCACATCTCTTAGGGCTAACGGTGTGGAAATCAACAGGGAGCAGTGGATACAGGTATGTGCTCGGTCTTGGAAGCCCAGGTGAGCTCTTCAGGTTCTGTTCTGAAGGCTGCTGATGGTGGGCGTATGGGGCGGTGTAATTTTGCACCTGGCTTATCAGTGGAGGTCCCTGTGAAGAGACAAGAGATGAGACTAAAAAGCTGAGTAGGGTCAAGGTCATAAGTGATGCCCTGGGGTAACGTCACATGTGTTTTGCTGAGAAATGTCTGCTTTGCTTCTGTCTTGGAAGGTAAGTAGCTTCAAGTTGAAGCAGCTGCTGCCTTAAGTAGGACAGAGGCTTAAAGCCTTCAGTGAAGGGTTTATGTACTTTTTGCATATGTCTCTTTTGGCTTGAAAGGTATTTGTTTGCCCCACAAGTCTTTGTCAAATGGTGTTATGAGAAATCAATACAAATACTGTATTTGCAGCGTGTAGGAAATAATACTGTTAGTCCTGTACTGAACCTCTTTCCTCCTGAATAGGTTCTGTGCTTTGTTTGATTATAAGTCTTTAAAGCAGTTTCCTACTCAAATCATTTACAGTGGGTCAACGCAGCAAAACCTCCTTGTTATACTGCTTAAGAGCACTGATAATGAATTAAGTATTTAATATTAAACAGATATCCTTGTTAACATCTCAAAGAATACTGACTTTCTTTACAGCAGTAAAACAATTAAAGGTTAATTTCAACTTCTCTTTAAAAAACCCCACGAGCACAGCCTCTGCATCGTTGTGTTCTCGAGTTCCTTCTCCGTACTAGAACTGCTCCATTTCTGTTATCTGATCAGAGGGCTTTGCAACAAGTTTAAGCAAGACATGCTTGGCTTTCTGAAAGCTTTGTGTGTCAGGAAACCACTTTTCCATACATGCTCTGGTGAGAGTCTTTGCACCTTTTACTTAACACTGGTTGACAGGATACACTTCTTAGTAAGTGAGTAAGTATTGCTTAGCTCTTATTGAGACTTAATCATCTCAAAGCTGAAAGAAGGTCAGTAGTTTTGATGTTACAGTTCTTCCTTCTGAAACTTTTGCATTTTTTATTGGCCAGGTGCCTGCTTGGGTCAGCTCAGGGTTGTGGAGCTGTAGGAAAAGACTTCTGGGTCTGGAAAGGTCACGCATTGTTGCAGTTACTGCTTTTCAGTGGGTGGAATTGATGTGCTCTGTTCTTAACCAGCTTGTGAATTATTCTGGGTACAGCTCTAGCACCTTCCTTGTGGGTGCAGGCTCCTACTCAGTGTCAGGGCGTGTTTGAGCGATGAGATGTTTGTGCTGTGGCAGTGACCACAATGTCTCTGTGTTTGTGCATGAGGAGTTGCCAATGCAGAATTTAACTTGTGCCGAGCTCTCAAAATGAGCAGGGCTTTCCTCTTGTTTCTAGGACGCCGAGGAATGTGATAAAGCTGGAAGTGTGGCCACGTGCCAGGCAATCATGAGAGCTGTGATTGGGATTGGGATCGAGGAAGAAGATCGGAAACACACCTGGATGGAAGATGCAGACAGTGTATGTCCAGCTGTGATGCTGCTTTTTGTTGGTTTTGTTTTATTGTGGGTTTGTGTTTTTTAATTCGAGGACATTGAACTGGTACCTGGGAAATGGCTTCGTCAGTGAAAGTGGATGTGATTCCCACACCACCTGCCTGCCTTTGGCCAGTCTCTGCCTCAGGAGGTTATTTGATTATAGAGCTTTATTCCGATTTGAATTTTTACTAAACAAAAAGTTGACATTGGTATAGTTTGTCTGCTCATTTGGTGTGGATTTTTTTTTGGTGAGTGTGAGACATCAACAGAGATTGAGTTATGGGTAAAGGAGCTGGGAGTTGAGTTTCAAGGCATAACCATTGTAGCTCAAGAGTTAATGTAAGACTGGACAAGGGAGTGGGTAAAAGTTTTACCAGGCTTTTTTTGCTTTAGGGGAATAGTTTGAACATGTGCTAAGAACTAAGTCATATTTCAGCATGAGAAATGTCCAACTTCACTGGCCTTGAATTGGGCTCAGAGCAGTGGGGGGCACACGCCGTGGTGCTTAGGGTTTTGCCTGTGAAATAACAAAATGAAGTGCTAACATGAGAGCCTTTCCAATGCCTTACTAATGTTTCAAGCTGGCCTGTGAGTGTCAGTCCCACTGAAAGGCCAGGGATCCTTGTGCTCCATAGAGGGATACTTGGAAATCCGTTCCCTGCTTCCTTTTAAAAAGCTGATTGTAAGTGTTCTGTTCTCTATTAGTGCCTCAATTCATGGATTACACCGAGTTACTGAGTTCTGAGATGAGCTGTGCATGTGTAATTCCTTCTTGCTCTCGATTCCAGTGCTCCTCTAAGCTGACTTAGGCCTGATCTGTTTTCCCTCAGTGTGTTGCTCATAATGCCCTGGAGTGTGCCCGAGCCATTTATGCCTATGCCTTGCAAGTCTTCCCAAGCAAGAAGAGTGTGTGGCTGCGAGCAGCCTACTTTGAAAAGAACCATGGAACCAGGTACGTGTGCTGCACGATTCCTGCATGGAGAGGCTCATCCCTGTGACAGGGTGACAGGCTGGGGAGGAAGGAAAACTGCAGGATGGTCCCTGGTGTGGTGCAAGTGCAGAGTTAGTGTAGCTGGATGAAACTCGCTGACGTTTTTTTGCAGGTCTGACCTTCTTTGTTATTGTTGTGCTCAGAACATCCTTAAGTTTTATGAAGTCATAAAATGGTTTTTGGCAATAGGGGTTTCTTGGTAAAAATAGCTGTGAAGAGACAAGGTAGGAACAAGACTCTTTGAGAAGGCATCTCTGGAAAAATTTGGGGATACAAATCACCTTCAATGTGTTTTATTTAGTTTTTGTAGATAAACTACTTCATAGCTGAGTGTGTCCAGGCATCTCTGGTATTTTCTGATCAAACACTCTGAATGTGTATCACATCCTGAGTTAAGATTGGTGTTATACTGTTACAGCTCAGACTCTTTTTGAAGTTTATTCATAAAGAATAAACTTTACATGTCAGAAACTTTCTGCCCACATCTTAGATTAAAGCAAACAATCTCTGCAGTAGGCCACTCATACATGTGGAATCATTCTTATTAAAGCCAACAAGACTATGTTGTGGAAGTGACTGCAGATGCTGAGTTCTTCTTCCTTCAAGCCTTTTTTTAATGGGAAAAAATACACCTTTGCTTTTGATGTTGTTTTCCCATGTTTCCCAGTGGTGGCTGGCTTTTAAGCCCCATGTTCTACCTGAAAAGTCTATTTTCCAGAGGGAAAAAAAAAATTGCATAAGATCAAACCAGCCTCATCTTATTATTCTGAAAACCTTCCTGTCTCAGTTTCTACTAAGGTTTGTTAAGCAGAATGACTCTTTCCAAGAGAAGGGAGCTGTTTCTGTGAGGGCTCTTTCCACAAAGGCTATCAAACAAAGGTGTCTGAACAATGAGCCGTTTGTGGAGTGCTGATTTCAGAACCCTTGTGGAAAAAGACCCCACCCGTTCCTTGTTATGAAACAGCTTATCAAGGTTTACAACGTTGGACTTTGCAACAATATTTATAACACTGAGTGATAGTGAAAATGGTGTGAGAGAGCTCGCCTTTGGCAGTACCCTGAGGGATTGTAACTTGCTCTTTCTTGTCTTCAGAGAATCCTTGGAGGCTCTTTTGCAGAGAGCTGTTGCTCACTGTCCCAAAGCAGAAGTGCTGTGGCTCATGGGAGCCAAATCCAAGTGGCTGGCAGGAGATGTGCCAGCAGCCAGAAGCATCTTGGCCCTGGCTTTCCAGGTGGGTCTGTTACACTTGTCAGAGGGTGTTAAGTGTGACAGGTAAAGAATACAGAGCAGGCTTTTTCTGTCAACACCTGATTCCTCTTGCCTTTCAAAGTGATGGAGACTTCCGCTGTTCTTTGATTGCTTTGTGTGGCAAAATGTTCTGTAAAATAGCAGCAAGCTGGAAACAAGGCTGTGATACTGCTCTTTTAGTAGTTCTGCACCAGGTTCTGAGCTGGCACAAGTTGTCCAGAGANCACCTGATTCCTCTTGCCTTTCAAAGTGATGGAGACTTCCGCTGTTCTTTGATTGCTTTGTGTGGCAAAATGTTCTGTAAAATAGCAGCAAGCTGGAAACAAGGCTGTGATACTGCTCTTTTAGTAGTTCTGCACCAGGTTCTGAGCTGGCACAAGTTGTCCAGAGAGAGGTTGTGGCTGCCCCGTCCCTGGAAACGTTGAATGCCAGGTTGGACGGGGCTCTGAGCAGCCTGGTCTGGTGCATGGCATCCCTACCCTTGGGGTGAGATGATCTTTAAAGGCCCCTTCCAACCCAAACCAGTCTGGGATTCTACGAGTTTGCAAACCATCAGTTTTACTAGGATGGCTCCCACCAACCCCAGTCATGGATCAGAATCCTGTTGTCTTGGGTCACGTCAGGGAAGGGGTTGTGGTCTGCCCTAATGAGGTCGCTGCATTACTTACGTCTTGGATCAAACCCACTAATGAAGGGAATTGCCTGCTGGATGCTGTAGCAAAGGTAGGCAGAGTGTTTCTAACACTGGGAATTAGGCTTAAAAGCTAAGTGAAAAAAAGATCCTGAAATGAAAGGTAAAAGATATTTCCTTAATCTGTTCTCAGTGCTCTTTGTTACTAGGCTGAAAAGTTCTTGACATGGTTGCCACTGAAATGACTTTTATTGGAAGAGTTTTCACAGACCTCGGTGGGGAATTCAAGCTGCAGTTTTTTTGCTTGAGGGTAATAAAATGAGGGTCTCATTGTGGCAGACCCTGTGATGTTGTCAGTGTTTAAACTGGAAGTTCAGAAGATCAAGCATTACTGCTTTTCAACAACTGAGAAGCATCCAACTTCTAAACTGGCATACATCTTTGTGTTGCCCATCTGTTTTGGAGGATTTCTATAAACTTCAAAGGTCAAAGAAGACTGGGAGGAGCTTACACTGAAAAAAATCCTACTGTGGATTGACAAAGCTCTGATTTCAATTTTAATCTGGATCAAACAGTGGATTAAATCTGCTGTTGATTCACTGTATGCATTTGTCTGTCACTTTTGTGTTCTTGCAGGCCAACCCCAACAGCGAGGAGATCTGGCTGGCTGCCGTGAAGCTCGAGTCGGAGAACAATGAGTATGAAAGAGCGAGGAGGCTGCTGGCAAAGGCTCGCAGCAGTGCCCCCACAGCAAGGGTAAGGATGTGTGGAGGGTGGAGAGGCTCAGGCCTCTTGGCCACGGGGGATTTGGGACGGAAGGAGGAGTTCCTTCAGTTCTGTGGCCTTAGGGATTGACCATATGGCTCCCTGCCATTGCCTTCCGGGGCACGCGGCCGCTTTGCCGAGCGCTTCTCCAGCAAATTGCGACACAAAGTCGTGGCATGATGGGAAAAAAAGGCCAGGATCAAGTGAAGGGTTTCAATTTGTTTTTTACACAAATGGCAAAAGTCAGGAAATTCCCAGTTTACAGCTGTTTGTATAATGTTTGTGTTGCATAAAAGCACGTCTTGGAAAAAAGAGAAAATACTTTCACAGAAGACTCGCTTAAGACAGCTCTGGGGTGGCTTGGTGTTTAAAGTTACACTCCTGTGTTTATCTCCAGTTACCTCTGGTATGATAAACTGTCGATTTTCAGCTCTTCATACAAAAGCATTTTAACTTGTCCAAGGAAATGAAAAGTTAGTTTGATCTCTGTCCTCTGTTCCTCCCCCTCAGTGGTTGTTACATCCTACATCTTTTTAACTGTCCTCTTCCTCTCTGAGCCAGGGAGCTTCTGCAGCTGGGGCTGGAGCACTGCTCTCAAACTTGATGCCTCTCTTGCGAGGTCACAGTGGGGGGAAGTTTGGGAATGGGGAGGATGGGGCTCAAAGAGCAGTGAGAGAGCCTTTGGTCTATAATGTATTTCTCACAGTTGTGACTTCCCTGCATAGCCAGAAGGAAGGGTTTGGGGGCCAGAAAAGTACAAGTACCAACTTGTAATGAGCAGGACAACAGTTAGAGCCTGAAGCCGTAAGTAAGGAAAGGTGGCCTTGGTAGCTTGGATCTGAGGAGTTCGGATTGTGCTGATGAAGGAGGCTCAGGTTTGTTAACTGGTTGTGCTGTTAAAGCTGTGCTCTTTATACAAATGTTATTTTTCCAACCCAAACCATTCTGTGATTCTGTGATAATGCAAATGCCAGCTCTATGTTAATAATTATGTGAATAAGTGAGATACAGGTGCATCACACTGTTCTAACTCCTTTAGCATTTGCATTTACCTTTCTCATTGTTATCTGTTCCCGGTATTATTTAACTCTGATATTTTAATTTTTATTTTACTTCAAACTGTACTAATCAATAACATTCTAATGAAGGCATGAAAGTGGGAACCCGCTGCTTTGGCAGATGAATGGTGTTTCAATGGCTGCTGGTGGTGAGCAGCTCTGGTTTGTTCCTAGGTCTTCATGAAGTCTGTGAAGTTGGAATGGGTGCTTGGGAACATTGCTGCAGCCCAGGAGCTCTGTGAGGAAGCCCTGAAGCACTATGAGGACTTCCCCAAACTGTGGATGATGAAAGGACAAATTGAGGAACAAAAAGAGCTGGTAGAGAAAGCACGGGAGGCTTATAACCAAGGGGTAAGATGGATGTTACTGCAGGTTTGCTTTGTGCTGCTGGCATGGAGAGATGTCTGTCTTTGAATCAAAATGGAGAGCCAAGTACATGATTTCTTTCTTTCACTGGTTAAAACAGTAAAAGAAAAAAAAATAGGCCTTTGGAATAAGCAAGGATTTCTCTTATCCGTTACCCTTATGCAAGACTGACTTTCTTGCTTGAGAGAGTTCTCTGTATGCCTGACTCCTCACAGGCAAGAAAAAAGGCTTTGCACAGTAATTCTCTAAGACCTGGAAAGACTAAAACCAGAACTCTTGAAAGAAAATTTTCCTCAGCAGCTCTTAGATACACACTGTGAAAGGAGGTGGCCTACAGAGCACTCCTCTCTCTTTTAAATGGTAATTGGTGTCCTTGGGTATGAATGCTCAAAGTCGACAGCCATCAAAGTAATTTGGAGACAGGTTTCTGCCAGTGTCGATATCCTAATGACTCCCTGCACACTCTGCTGTGGGTGGGGGTGTGTGAGAGCTCTCCATCTGCAGGAGCACAAATTGTAGCTGTGTTAAGGGAGGAGTGTTCTTTCTCTTACTGCTGGGATAGCTCAGGCATACCTGATGTACCTGACTGTTTTAGATACAGGAAAAGCTTCACTTCTGTGCTGTACGACTAGCTGGAGAAATTTGAGTGACATAACTTGGTCTCTCTTCTTCTAAACTCTCCAGGAGGATATAGGCAAGGAAGTTCTTTTCTATAGGAGTTACAAGATTTTTTTCAACTTTACCTATTAGCATACTTTTTTTTTTTTAACAGTTGAAGAAGTGCCCCCATTCCATACCCCTGTGGGTTTTGCTGTCCAGGCTGGAGGAGAAAGTTGGGCAGTTGACTAGAGCAAGAGCCGTCTTGGAAAAGTCTTGCCTGAAGAATCCAAAGAATCCAGATCTCTGGTGAGCTGTGTGGAGTTGAACTGAATTTGGGCTACAAATTCAGTGTTCTTCAGGCCAGCTATTTCACATCATCTCAGCCATTTGAGCCTGGAACTTAGGACCACGCCCATCCTGGAGTTTCTTCTGGACTAACAACTTCTCTGAGTAGCAGGAATGCTTTGGGGATCCTGGCTAGCTTCTCTAAGGATCTGGGAACTAGTTACTTCTTTACTGGTAGTTGTAGTGCACAGAGCATGCAGAGTGCACCAGGCTCTTTCTGTTACAGTCCCTTTTTCAGATTGTTTTTTATCTGGGCCATTATAGAATAAAAGTCACATTTATTTTTAGATGGAGAGGAATGGGAAGATGTCAGTCACCTACACATATTCAGAATATGGGCAGATGTTTGCAGTTTCCAGTGACCTTCATGTGACTCAGTGTTTGTTTCTGCCTCGTGAATGTTGTCGTAAATATCATCAGAGTCTCTTCCCTACCAGGTTGGAGTCTGTGAGGTTGGAATACCGAGCTGGGCTGAAGAACATTGCAAACACACTAATGGCCAAGGCACTGCAAGAGTGCCCCAATTCAGGTGAGCTGGATCTCATTTCTGCCTTAAACACATTTGTTTTGCCCAGTTGATAGAAACACATCTTTTCCCAAGATGTCTTTTCTGGCCAGGTCTCAGAATACAGTGTTTTGGAGAGGTGTGAGTCATCCCTCTGCAAAGAAAATGTTGAGGGTCTTTGAGAACAATCCCAGTTACTTTGTGCTCTCTCACACCTGAGGGGTTGGTGGTGTTCCATTTTTCTGCAGTATCCAGTATATTACTGGATCCTGGGTCCGCAGTTTGTCCCCAGGCTTCCTGCAAAAACATCTTGGGTATAGGTGGGTTTTTCTCTGGAACTGGTAGAAGTCTGCCAAGGTTAAAATGGAAAAAAGACACTTCAGTGTTTGTAGTTAGGAAGTTTAGTCGAAAAAGAAGGATGCTTTCCCTGTCCCTCTGGAGTACAGCTGGCCTTGGGAGATTCCCAGTTGCTGGTTTGCCTGCATTGGTTGCACCACTGTGAGTTTAATAACTTGTGCTGGCAGCAAATTTCCACTGCAGTCATGATTAGGGGATCTTGTACCATAAATGTTCAGTCCTGGGTTTTGATTATTTTAGCTCACGTAAGAAAAGGCTAGGAGGTCAAATGATGTCAGTCAGTTAGTTCTAACCAGCAGCGGAAACATTTGCCTCTTGGGACGGGAGGATAAAGTGCCTAACACATCCCTATTTTGGGGCAGAATTGCAGGAAGACTTAATTATTTAAACATGTTGACATCTTTGGGGACAAGATGTCACATAACTACAAATTGTAGTAACTTACTGCAGGACAAGGCTTAGCTTGCCTTCAGGCTAGATTTTGAAAGGTGTTTAATGGGTGGCTACTAAAGTGCCAGTGAAATAATTGGGAATTAAGTGACTTTTATGACATGATAAACTCATTGCAAGGTACTCTCCATGTGGGTGGGTCACCAAAGCAGCACCACCCAAAATCCTGCTTTGTTTTTTTTGAATGACCTAATGAGTGTTTGCCACCACAGGCTGTTTTACAGATCTGCCTGTTGCTATGGAAACGGGCAGCAGGATCTCAGTTTTTGTTTAAAAAATTGCTTCCAACTTTATCTTAGACCTCAACAAACCATAATCAAAGCCTTGCAGGACTTGGCTCGTTGGCCACCTGTGGTCCTGTAAACCAGAGGCTTGGGTCCATCGATTGCTGAATTGATTCCTGATGGGTGGCAGGCTGCACAAAGAATAAAACAGAAATATTATGGTGTTTGTGATCCTGTATATAAAGAGCAAGAAGAAGAGAGTCTCTCTCCTGTCTGTCACTGCAGTTATCAAAGCTCGTGTGTGTTCCCATGGTGCTGTTTATGGGAAGCGAGAGCGCTTTGATGGAGTCCTGGCAGACACCAGCTCTCAGGCTTTGCTTTGAAGTGATCAGGTGTGCCTGGCTGACATGGGAAACTGCAGATTTCATGCTCCCCTGAGCATATTTCCTTCCTTGCCTTTGGCACTGAGAAGAGCTAGGGATTAAACCCAGCTTTCCTGGATCTACTCTGTCCTTCATCAATGTGTGTGGAGCCAGCATCAGTAAGACTGTGGTGCTCTCCAGCACCCTTGAAACTGCTCCCAGACTGTACTTTGCACTTTTTGGGCCTTCTTCTGCCACTGCAGTTGCCTGTTCAAACAGACAGATACCTTTCCCTTTGGAAATGCTGATTTGCCCTCCCTGTCCCCCACTTTGCAGTGTCTCATCTGAAAAGCCTGAGCTCTGGGTTAGCTGTGGGAGTTGTGGTACAGAGCCCTGCAGAGCTGGAGCTCCAGCATGGTGCACACAGTAGCTAAAAATTCAGAGTACTGAAGTATCCGTGTGGAAAGAGTGATCTGGGATGAGGTTAGGGGTGCATCACCACCAGGAGAGGGGCAGGACTGCTGTTTGTGCTGCAGAGCGCCGGCCTGGTGGCAGGGTGGGGAGGGTTAACCTCAGAATAGCACTAAGCAATCTTCCTGCTTATTTTGATTAAGGAATCCTGTGGTCAGAAGCAATCTTCCTGGAAGCGCGACCGCAACGGAAGACCAAGAGTGTGGATGCTCTCAAGAAGTGTGAACATGACCCACATGTTCTGCTGGCTGTGGCCAAGTGAGTTCCTGTGCTTGATGCAGTAGAAATATCCGTGTCTGTGTGTGGCTGCATCCAGGATGGAACACTGCACTCTGGCACAGCCGTGTGATTCTGGCTGCAGCAGCTCTAATAAGTCCCAAAGCAAGGAACAGCTCTGCAGCTGTCTCCTAGTAACTGCAAATCTCTCCCTTGGTTCCGAGTGGGAAATGTCAGCCTGCCCTCGAGCCGTTCCGGTGGGTCTGGGACTGGCACAGGTAACTCACACAAAGCCCATTGCCAGTGCTCATATTGGCACCCTGCAAGCTGCTTGCTTTCTGTCCCTTGAAGAGGATTTCACTGTGCTGTTGGGTGAACTAGGCTTTATTAAGTGGTTCAGGATATGTTTTAAGTATCTGTAAAAATAGGGACTTTTTTTTTTCCTGGTTATTTTTCAAGTTTTATGTGGCTGACTGTGTAGTTTGCATCTTTTCTCTCTATCCTAGGTTCTGTCAGGTGGCTTCTAAAATTCTGGGCTAGATATTCTGCTGCTGAGTGTCTCCTGTGTCAGTGTTCTTCAGTTGTGCCCCTTCCCAGAAAGCAAACCAGCCATTCTGCAGTTTGCTTCTCTGGAATGGAAAAATAATCTCCCAGGAATTGTTTTCTTGTCCAGACTGAGTTGTGAGGATTCCAGTGCTGCACACCCGCTGTTAGAATTGACTTGTGCCACATCCTGCTCGGATGTGTGAACAGCCTTACAGCAGCTGTGATGGAAACAAACTTACTTTTCTCTCTTTGTGAATAGCAGAAGAGGTTAATACAGGAGGCTTTTTGCTCGAAGTTGCCCAATTCTTTCACAACTCTATTTTATAAGCCAAAGAAAACTGTAGGATACACTCCAGTGACTGCAACACGGGGCTCTGCCAGATCCTGAGAGCTGACTTGTTCAGCTTTAGCAGCAAGTGAGAAAAATGTTAACTTTTGCTTTATGGCAACTACTCCTAGGCCCCTTCTGGTGCAACCTCAGGCTGTTTGACAGCTAATCCCAACATAAACAGCTTCCACCTCCCATCACGACTTGCCTCTCTAGGTACAGAGTGTCACAGATCTGTGAAAAACTTTTGTTTAACATGTTGCTGAAAGTGGCCACTACTTGCAGGTGTTAAGCCTCTGCTATCATTGTTCATGCTCTTGTAAATCACTGTTTATTTAACACAGAACAATCAAGAGTATTATAGGGCTTAAAAACAATCACAGAAGCTGTATAATTTTATGACAGGCTAAGCTCTTTATGAGGGGTGGCTGATTTGATAAAGACCTTATAGCTCAAATGAACTCTTTAATGCAAAGCAGTGAAACCAAGAGACTCTTGACCCAGCTGGTTCATTACTGGGGAGAAATTTCAGCACTGACCAGTGCCCGGATGAAATGGCAGCAGTGGGGCTGTGCCAGAATGGGGTTTGAGTGCAGAAGCTTCCGTGCTTGTTTTTCCTTGGAAAATGGGGGTGACAAGGCAGGTCTGCTCCACTCCACTCCAGCAGGCTTTGTGGGTGTGAGCATGTGACCATACAGCAGGCAATTACCAGCTTTTAGAAGTTACCGAATTGTTAGATGCTAAAATTGACTTGAAATGTAAAGAAATTGAAGGAGTGGGAGTAGATGTAGGCATGTAATCCTGTCTCTTCCACACCAAATCTGGAACAACAGAATTAAAGCAATTGAGTCAGCAAAGGTTGAGCTCAGTAACGCTTCCCCTCTTAGCAGAGTCTGTCTGTGCCTGGGGCTAAGTTATCCTCTAAATTATCCTGCCTCACTGTGGGGCAGTGAAGAGGAAGTGTTGAATTTCTTTTCAGTCCTCTCACTCCCTTCCCTTTGGAGCAGCAGGATGGTCTGTAGTTGCCTAAAAATCTGCTGGGAGTTGCCTAAAAATCCATCCTGGGAGAGAAAAGAATTGGAACACCTGTAGAGCCTTTAAGTTGGAGTTCTTGTGGGTTGGCATCTTCCTCTGAAGTGAGGCTGTTTATCAACTCCCCTCTGCTTTTCCCAACAGGCTGTTCTGGAGCGAGCGTAAAATAACCAAGGCCAGGGAGTGGTTCCACCGCACAGTGAAGATAGACTCTGACCTGGGGGATGCCTGGGCCTTCTTTTACAAATTTGAGCTGCAGCACGGCACAGAGGTGAGTGTGTGCCTGGGAACAGGGGAGGCAGCAGCAATCCCTGGCTGGCAGGGGTTGCCCAGTCCTGGGATTGCTGCAGTGCTGGGCTGAGCACGCTGCTGCTGCTGC
>VYZQ01036053.1:0-28581 GCA_013400655.1 Mystacornis crossleyi | reverse complement strand
CTGTATCCTGAGAGTCTGCCCACACCACCTCCTAAATGTCTGGTCTCTGTGCCACTGCCACATGCATAGCAACAAGAAGTGTCTCAGCTGTTACTCTGTTACAGTTGCAACATTTTCTGNTACACTGTAACCCAGGACATAAGGGCAGACTGCCTTCAGCACTTTCATTTCACTTCTTCAAAATAATTTCTGTAAGTATTTGTTCATGATGAGGCTGACAGTGTGCTGGGACTGCACCTTAGAAGGAATGAAAGTATTGCATTGGTGTGCACTGCTCAGAGAATCACAGAATCCCAGGGTTAGGGCTGGAAGGAGACAGTGTCGAAAGCCTTGAAGTCAAGGCAAACAACAGCCACTGCTCTCCCCTCATCGATCCATCCTGCCTTGCCGTCACAGAAGGCTGTCAGATTGGCCAAGTACAATTCCCCCTTGGTGAGTCCTTGCTGACTACTCCCAATGACCTTCTTTTCTTCTACACTCTTGTTGATCTCCAGAATGTTATCTTCCATCAGGTTTCCAGGGATGGAGGTGAGGCTGATTGCCCAGTAGTTTTCCTGGGACCTCATTCTTGCCCTTTTTGAAGATGGGAGTAACATTTGCTTTCCCCCCCATCAAAAGGCGGTTGTTTTCTGATACCAAATCCCTGGGGTCAACAGAAGCAAAGAGGTTATTGCATCCAGCTGGTGCTTCTCTGCATCTGGGGCTATGGTGATCTATAGGTCCATCCAGGCAAAAATTCCCAAACCTCTTTTCCACCACATATGAAAGACTGGATCCTCTCATCCAGTCTGAGCTATTTTCAAATTTAGTCTTACCTTATTAGCTGCTCACCCCAAACTCCCCTTGCTCTTTCTACACTGGGCAGCCTTTTAAATCACAGATATTAAATGCTGACTCTCTGGCCCATTAGGGCCAGTTGCCTTTGGGAGCTGTTAATGGAGTGGAATGATATGAGCAAAGGATATGGCAAAGCACTTCTACTCCAAGAGAAGGAAATGTACAACTACTGTTGTACTGCGAATCCAGGGATTTGGGGAGTGCTCAGAATAGAGTAAGGCAAGGTTTCTGTCCCTCTTTTCCATGTAAAATGATGCAGACCTGGTTAAAGCCTTGCACATTCTGGGGAGTACATTTATCTTCAACATCCCTTGACAAAAAAGGGTAAATTACAAACTTGAGGCACTTTGATGCTTGAGTCTCCTAGCAACAGTGGTTCCTCCAAAGATGACCCCTGTCATTTCAGAGTGCCTGAACCTGGACATTTTAGATAGCCTTCTATGGATGTAATGAACTTTAAATAAACCTTTCCTTTATGAAAGCCTCATTTCCCAGTAAGCAGATATTATTTCCAAATCTCATGATAGCTTAATGATAAAATATGGTAATAGTTCTGCTTATTGTGAATAGAATCACAAAGAAGGTTTCTTATTCATAGGTGAACCTGAATTAATGTTTAATAACTAGCTGTTTTTTAAAACTTGTCTTTGAGGTTGAGAGAAGCATCTCTTATTTACTCAGTGAAGGGCTTAGGGCTTTACACCAAATATCTGTTATTATTTGAGTACCTGAGATCCTACTGCGCAACTGTTAAGCAATTTTACTTTTCTTTCATATTTCTAAATTTCAAATTTTATTCCAAATTTTTTGCCCACACCATTTTCAAAACTCAGGTGTTTTCTTTTCTCTGTGAAATAAAAAATTGTAATGAAAAGGGACGCACAACTAACTGGAGGCTTCAGAGAGGTAGATATGAGTTGAGCACTGAGTGGTGCACAGCTGTGTCATGAGGGACCTTCGGAGGTCTCTCCTGGCCATAATGTTGGTTGGTACTTTTATTAATGGGCTGAATGATGGTGTGGAAGTGATGCTTGCTCACTTTGCAGATTCACTGGATGAATGGATGGGTATTTAAGCTAGTCTTGATGTACTGAGGAACAGGATGCAATCTGATGAGGATAAAGCCCTGCACGTTTTCAGGAACAGTCACTTATAGTTTATATATAGTTCTATATAAATATAACTTGGATAACCACAGACACCCCAGTTGACTGGATACAGGAGCCTATATTTAGCTTTTGACAATATATAGGTTTATTTCTCCATATTTATAATTAGAGATGCAGCTGGGTCCAGTATCTGATAACCTACATAGTGAATCTAGTGTGGTTCTTTGTGATACATGCAGTCTACACTGCAGTTCTTGGTTGCATTGTATTGGCTGCATACATTGCAGAAAAATTCATAGAGGGGTCTTCTTCCACCTGCCATATTAATGGATTCACATTTTTTCCCTCAACATTTATTAGTGTGCTGGAAAACTCTTAAATGAATTTCTAAATTGATATCAGGTATCAGGATAATAAAGGATGAGGGTGCGGCAGAAAAAGGATGGGGAAGTTTATATTCATGTGGTACAGGTTTATGGCTACCAGAATACAGTGTTGTCACTAGGAAATAATAGCAACTGAATAGAAAAGGGCTTAAATGATACACATTTCTAACCAGCTGTTGTCAAAGTATGTAAAGCAGTTCAGTTGGCTATTGGAGAATATCAAAAAGAACCATAAGAATTGGTGCACTGATCTATTTGAACACATCTGAAATTAAACAGCAACATTAACAATAAAATATTGCTGGGCGAGAAGCACAAGCTCCTCTGCTTTAATAAAAAGCAAAACCCATGGCCATATAGCACATTTCTCTTTCCCTGATGACATTCCTCCATCCACTGAAGAAGCAGGTTTCTCTATATTCTCTTTAGAGCTCTTTCCACACATCAGTGGTAGTGCCAGCGCACAAAGCAGCAAATTAATAGAAACGTTTTCATTCCGGTAAATGCAAAGAAGTTGATCAGTTACTTTCTATTATAATTAAATAGAAATTTCACTTGTCTCACCAAGTGAAAAATGACAGGCTTGATATCTTGAAGCATCTGATAGTGTATTAAGTTGTTAAAGAAACAAAAATATTCTATGGAGAGTACAAGAGACATCCAAAACATGTTTAAGTGCAACAGCATAAATCCATTTGAAACATGAAGACAGACAGTGTAAAAACACTGTATCATATACAGTCAAGGCAAGAAAAATGAATATTAAGATACAAGTCTGGTCTGTACTCCTCTTTGTGTCATCTCTTTTCTGTGGAAATTATATAAAACAAGTACATCAGTGTTAAACTGTCTGTGTGTTGAGTGGTGTAAGTCAAACACCACTGATACACTTTTGCACTCATGTTTGAAATATGACAACTAAGATGAAGGTAAATAGAGTCACTTAAATTTTACTGAAATATAGGGTCTCATGAGAAATCGGACTGGAAAGCACCTTCATTTCCAGACTGGGTCACCTGTGTGGTTATACCAGGATGTTCAGGAATTTATCCTGATTTTGGAAAACCTGCACAGGATAGGGACTGGCCTTCTGGGCAACCTGTCTTGCTGTTTGACTGCCTGCCCAGTGAAAATGTTTCTCCTTGTCTCCAGCCTGAACCTCTCTGCTTTCGATGTATGGCTGTCTCAGGACTCTGGGACCACTCTTAAGCCTTAATGCCCATGACTGGTCTCACCTGGGACCCAAGCCATGCTCCTGTCCATGGGTCCGGGAACCTCCTTGAAGCTCAGACTTTGTCACCTGGTCTGTGCCACTTTGAACAATGTGGTGGCCTTGCTCCCCGCCCTGGCTCTGTTTCTGTCTCCTTTTGAACCTGGCTGCTGTCTGGCCATCTGAAGCTGTCACGTCTGGGGTCTGAAAAGTGCAGCTCCTCAGCCTCTTCTCACAGGGCTGGTGCTCCTGGCCCAGACCCAGCTTGGCAGTCCTCTACCAAACTCACTGCAGTTCGTGTTTGTTTGGAAAATCTCATCTAACAGAATATCTACTGTAACAGGGCAAAGTTCACAGCTTGGACTGAATTTTGCTAACCTCATGTTCATGGTGCTGTCTCCCATTTGAGAGTCTTTACTTCCATTTCCTGGTGGTGTTTTGACTAATGCAACTGGATTTCAACCTTAGGATCCTTTATTTTCATAACATTATCAGTCTAAAAAATTAGCAGTAACACACATTTGGAAATTAGAGCTAAGCAATGAAGGAACAAGGGATTTTCTTAATAAAATTGTCTAGAACATCTCTAATGGAAACAAAGTAACTAAGTAGACTTCTAAGTAATAAGTTGTATTTTTAATATTAATGTAATCGCATAACATTTCATCACTTCATAATTTTTGGTTAATAAAATTTTATGTATCAATGAGTACTTAAATCTGATTTTCTTAGCCTCTGTTGTTAGATACCTCAATAAATTCCAGGCACAAATATAAGCACAAAAGAAAATAATGAACATTACACTAATTAGCTAAAATACACCTATAGCCCTTTGAATTAAAACAAATAAAGGAGGTATGGCTGGAAAAATCTGTAAAATCATGACAGAGTTATTACATAATAGTTATTATAGCTGCCTTTTGTAAGATAAATTTTGCTTTCTTCTTGAGTTGAAATTTTGAACCAACTAAGAAGTAGGCAGTTGGAGTAGAAAAAAAGTGTAGGTATGGTGGAACACATAAATAAAGGTTTCCATGTCTGAAATAACTGTTGCAGACTTTTTTTATTCTGGAAAAGTATTGAGTATCTGTGCATGGCCTGCAGGCAGAACCTCTGCTTAAAATCAGCCCATGCATGCAAAAAACTAGGCAGAACAAGACAATTGAGAAAAAAATATAAGCTCTCTCTATTAAAGTATCATTCCTCCAGTGAAACTTGATGGCCTTACATTTCTGGCCTGATTGTTGTATAAGCTTTAATATTCTATAGCCTTTGGGAAAATCTGGTCTCAATACACAGGTGGGTGGCTGTGACCCAGTGACTTTTGCTTCTTATCCTTTGCTGCTATTCCTCCTTAGACTACGTGGCTGGTCACAACAATAACCCTCAGCCAGACAGCTTATTCTCTCTATTGCTTGGAAATATTAATCTTAAAGACTTTCAGGAAATGCTGAGAGCCTGTGGAATTGCAAAACCCACTCACTCTCTTGAATCCCTGTTTGGTACCTCTATAAAGCAAAGGCAATTCTCCAGCCTCTGCTGCTTTCACATTCCTTTTACTTCAAATCCCTCTGGATATAAGCTCTGTTTTGTGTTCTTCATGAACAATACTTATGTNAATCTTAAAGACTTTCAGGAAATGCTGAGAGCCTGTGGAATTGCAAAACCCACTCACTCTCTTGAATCCCTGTTTGGTACCTCTATAAAGCAAAGGCAATTCTCCAGCCTCTGCTGCTTTCACATTCCTTTTACTTCAAATCCCTCTGGATATAAGCTCTGTTTTGTGTTCTTCATGAACAATACTTATGTTTTCATGAGAGAATTTTCACAGGGATTTCTATAGCCTCTTTATTTCTAGGCAGTGCATAGCCATTGTCTAATCCCAGGTGTGTTTATGGTTAATATCTAAATTAAACTGTGAGAAGCTAGAACAGCTCAGGATATTCTGCATCTCACAATAGATGAATATTTGGGTTTGCTGCCAAAAGACTGTGGCTCAGATACAGCAGCCCCAGTAGAAGAAGTAAATAAATTAGGAACTTAATTACTACCTCACATGATATGTATTCAAAAGTTCCTGTGCATAGCAAAACAAGTTCAGGGAATTGCAGTAATTTCCTTTGCCACTTTATTTGATTGTGTGGTGATGGAGAGGGAATAAGGTAACTCAATTTGCATTAAAATTATTATGATTTCTGTTTTTCAAAACCAAATATTCACTGAGAACAGGAATAAAAATAAATCATCCCATTTAGGTGTTTTATTCACAGTCTTATTTTGCATCAGTGATAAATTACAGTGATTTTGTATTCCCTCAACAGTATATTAAAATGTCTTGTAATAAGCAGATGTTAAAGAAACACTCCTAAAAACATTGTACAGGCAAATTTTACAGTGGAATTAGTTGAAAACTGTATGATCAGAAAAACCTTAGGATGAGGAGAACTGGGGCTTCTGCTAAAAGTCTGTATGGCAAGTGAAGTATTTACAGTCCCATGCTTACAAAAGTAATTAAGTCAGAGGCCAGAGGAGGTTTCAGAGCAGATTATAAATCATGAGATTTTAAAGCAGATCACCTCTGAGATGTTTGAAAATTTTTTTTCTGATTTGGAAACCTTTAGGCTGTACATATTTCCTCTTATCTTCCTAAGCCACAGAAACCTGGAAACTTATTTTTGTTCTCCAAATGAAAGCTGAGATTATTATGTACAGACATGAGTTAGGAGCTTGGACTCCAAGAAAGAACACCAAATGAATTGCAAAGCCATTGCTGAGAGTTTAAAACTCAGCTTTCTTTCTTGTCTTGTTTTTTTCTTTTTCACATAGCTGAAGTACAGGTTTAAAAGGCATGGACTGGACGAATGTGAATATTTGGCTAAGCACTTATTGGTGCCGAAATGAAGCCAGCACTGAGAACTGCCACTGAGGGCTCTGCTCTCCATTAGACAGTTAAAATCCCAGACTCCTGGACAATTTTGTGTTGTTTGAAAGCAGCTGTTCTGGTTCTAAGATTAATTACACCTCTTTTCGCTTTGATTTACAGCTCAGGAAAAGTTTCAGCAAGTTTTGTGTGGGGTCATATTTACTTTGAGAGGCTGTTGGACTGATTTCTTCTGTGAGCATCTCTCTGTGTGGAGAAACATATGCAACACTGTGGGTGACAGAGGGACATCATCTTGGAAAAGTAGCTGCAAGAAGAGGCTTTCTGGTCCAAATTAATACAATTCACATGGATTGAAAATAAAATTGCAGCTTCTCAATGCATCCCCAGCCCGCACATGCTCACTGAGCAGTGCTTGTGGAAACAGGGACTTCTCTGTCAGAGCAGGAACCTTGTCCTTCTGGAAACCTTCTCTGAAAATGTATCTATTCCTGTCTTCTTTTGTTTTTTATATATATACCATTGTAATCTGGAATTACTACTGTGAGGACTATTGGACTTATGTCACCAAACTGAGTGCAGAACAGGGCTTTCCAAATTTTGTAAGAATTCTTGACATTCTTGGAATGATAAACAAGGTTATAGGTGACATTTCAATCAGACTGCCTTTAGTGTGCCTGTGTGTGAAAAAATAGAAGCCTTGCTGACAAGCAGAGAACAATGAGCTGAAATAAAGAAATACTGAAATGTGGAAGAGCAGGAAGTGAAACAGAAAGGGAAAAACTACCTGGGGCATTATGTGGATGAAAAAAGGAGAGGTAAGCACAACCCACTGAAGGGAACAAAGGGCAAGATGCCAATTACATATGAATCAAAGGCTTAAAAATGCAAAATGCTAATTGAGATAATGAAAAAAATTCAAAGGGCTTTCTGCAGGTAGTATGTCAGCTTCAGATACTGCAGAAATTTTTGAGTGGGGAAGGAAGGGAGGTGGAGACAGTGTCCCAGATGTAAATAAAACCATTAACTTCTTGAAGTGCATCACCCCTGAGGGAAAGGCAAAATCTAAGTGTAAAATGGGACCGATGTTGTTCCTTTATCATAGCATGCTGAGGGAGAATTTAATTCTTACAGTGCTGTACCACCCCAGACATCTGGGAAATTGCTTCCAAATTTAGAAGAATCTTCTAAGACACCTAAATCTGTATTTAGGGATCTGAAAAAATGGGTTATCTCAAGGGCTTTGTCCTAACATTCTCCTTTCTCAGACAACTAGCAGGTGTATATATTTACTTGTGGACAGAGACAAAATAGATAACCAGTGCTTGTCATGATGAAATATCTGTATTATACATGCAAATAATCATGAGTCTTACTGGGTTAAATGTTATCTATTTGGTTCCTGTTGATAAGACTTTTACTACTCAGCATTTGGCTTAGACCACTGTAGACTTCTAATACAGAAAGAAATATTTCAGTGACCTCACCTCACATTTCCTATGGAGAAAACAAATTTTTTTGTGTAATTACATCTTTTCCAGTCTAACTGCAAGACAACAAAATAGACAGAAAAAAATCTATTTCTTTTATTTATCCATCCATGTCTCCATGTTATTTATTGATAATAAAAATGAAATTTGGAAAAAAAAAATAGCACGAACATAATTTGATTCCCAAAATTTTGGTGAAATCTGTAAAATTCTTGAAGAGGAAAATAAGATAACAGGAGGTCTTTTTCCTTATCAAGTTATGTTTTCCTTATACAAGATTGTTCTCATTATCCACAGAAAGCTTTGTGTATTGTGAGGTGCAAATATAAAGACTTGCCAGCGGTTTTCTCATGGGTGACTGTGAGCTGGTACAGCTGCCTCTAGGGAGCTGTCAGGCTGCAGCCCACACTTGATCTGGACATAACTGAAGTGTTATTCAACAGCATGATGGGAGTAGGAGCCTCCAAACCATTCAGTTGGTAAATGGCTGCAGTGAAGCCCCAGTCCTGTACCCAGCTGCTCACCTGAGAACCTGCTGGGATCAAACTTGCACTGGTTTCACCAACCCACCCCTAAGTAATGGAAGTTAAATATGCCAAGGACCTGAAGTGCTGGGGCTACAGATACTGCAGAGACCTGATCGCCTTCTACTGTGGTACAGTGCTGGAGCTGTACTTTCTACACAGCAGGTTGTTTACTTAGAAATATACTCCTAAATAAACCTTGAGTTCTCTCGGGTTATTTGTCATTGTAGTTGCAGTTGAAATAGCCTAGAAAACAAAATTCAGGTGAGAGGCGGATGAATTGATGTTTCAAGTTGGGTGTTTGGTTTGATTACAGTCATTGCTTTTATCCTTTGAAATTTTGTCTTAATGAAATGTGGTAACCTCTGAGCGTCAGGCAACCTTTGAGAGATGAATAACCTTAAACCATGGCTTTAAACAATGTTTTCTTTCTATGGGGATTTCAAGAAATCTATCAATGTAAATGCATATAGATCTGCCGAACACGCACAGAACTTTCTGAAGAAACATTTTTTATTACAAACACTGCATGGGGGTAATGGATTGCAACAGCTATTTCTTCTTCTTCTTTTTGTTTTTGTTTTTTTTTTTTTGTGAGATAATTTTTCAAGCATTTTTCAAGACCAACGGTTAGCATTCCTTCTGTCCATTATACACAGATGAGAAGGCTTAACATCATAATACAAAGCATAATACCATAACATAATCCCAAAGCATAAACTATGGGTATCTGTTGTCCCTTCTGAAAACTCAAAACCCACTCCCCGTGGCTTGCTGGATTCTCCATTGCTGAGATGAAATAAAAAAATGAAATTCAGCTTTCCTTTCATTAACAGAACTGCAATGGACTGCTCCCCCTCACGCACAAACTTCCATTATGTGGACATACCATGGCAGAGGAATCTTTTCTGAGTTTTAGCACTGCGTGACCTTTTCATCTCCTCAGCAGTGAGACAGGGGAGCAGTGAGATACTAGCATAGACCCAGCAGTTGCCAGTGACAAAACAGCCTTTTTTGAGCTCTGCTGCACCTTAAGAGCAACTC
Organism: Mystacornis crossleyi; assembly: GCA_013400655.1. Classification (NCBI taxonomy): domain Eukaryota; kingdom Metazoa; phylum Chordata; class Aves; order Passeriformes; family Timaliidae; genus Mystacornis; species Mystacornis crossleyi. The sequence continues at coordinate 19,100 of VYZQ01036053.1, read as the reverse complement.
CCCTACACTGCATGTGGGGAAGACTTGCCAGAGCAAGAGCACATGTAGTGAGAGCTGCAAAATCAGTGCGTAAAATAATCCTAGGGAAAGGGCTCTTGAAATACTGAAATAGTACCTCTTCTTCCTTCTTTAAACTTTTTAAAATGTATTATCTCTTTTCCTCTCTTCAGGGCTGTGCTGTAATGATATTAATGAGCTTTTAAGAGTTCACTTATCTAGGAATCTCATTGTAGGGTAAAGTAATAGTATGAAAGCCTAAAAATTAAGAAATTTGTTTTAATTATGCAATTGCATGGGGAGCTTGAGAGTGTGCACCATAAGCATTCAGACACTGCATTAAAGGGGAAGGTACTCAAAGGGCTGACAAAGGCATGCACAAGACACTTGTGGTGAATTGTTGAGGACGATGTGCAGCTTGGGTTATATCTGACTTTACAGCTGTGTGACTTGGGTTGATTCATCTCCACAGTTCAAGTCACCTGACTTAAAACTTCTTAAAAATTGCATCCTTAAAGTACTTAAACTTCACCTTAAGGTATTCATCACTATGGCAAGTAAATGGTAGCACGTGAAATAAGATGATACCTCACTGATGAACATTTGCTACAGTGTTTCCATAAGAAGCTGATTAAGTTACAAGAAGTTATTGCTTGTAGTTGTCGCACTGAAGCAGCTTAATTAAACAGTGCCAAGTGCTGTGTGACTGCCAGTGCACATCCTTTAAACCCCTGAACAACTTAACCACGTGAGAAGTGTGACTGTAAGTTGGGCTGTACAGCTGGGAAAGCCTGAATCAGTCTCATCTTTGAGTAAGAGTGGAAAACAAGCTCTTGGAAGAGCACCTGCAGCCACTGGGTGAGCAGCTCATTTGGAGAGCCAGGGGTGATCAGGGTCCTTAGAGCTTCTGATGAACCAGTAGCCCTGGGGTGAGAGATGGATTTGATAGGGCAAAGCAATGGATGAGAGTGTGCACAACATCAAGTGCAGATGATGCTCTTTATGACTTCCTGGCTCTTCTCACTCTTCAGTAAGGGTAATAGGCAGTCTTTGAGATCATGGCTCAATTTCACTAAAACTTGGTGCAAGAGATGGAGCAGATGGTCCCAACTGAATGCTTTCTTTGGTGTCACAAAAAGCGTACTGGAGATTAGAGAGAATGTAGCTTTGCTGTAACCTTTCACTTTCATGTCAGCATTTATATGTACAAAATTAGTCTTATCTTTACATTTCACATTCATATGTCTTCATATACAGTCCAGTGCAATTTAGAAAGGTGAATACTTTTCAAGAGTGGTCCTAGCATCAAGACTATTTTTCATCTCTCTGTCTATATATCTTTCTTCAGAACTGCCAAATGTCACATTGCTATGCCCTAACAATCACATTGAGGAGTCACTTAGCACCTGCCATGCTTTCTCGCTTGCTGCAAGATCAGTGCTAATAGCAATACCTAAAAAACACCATGCAGACTGATACGATGATTAGATGTGGACTTATGTTTGATGCAGAACATGAAGTGGGAAATTACTGCCATCCTCATTAGCAAGATCTTGCCTGTGTTTTTAGAAACTTACAGCTCACTTCTGTTTGCCTGTAAAATAAAAAAGCAACTTAAAAGGATGCATGGACACATAACAGGACTACAACAGAAACACAACTTCAGTGAAAGGATTAAAAAAGTCTCTCCTGTCAGAGTGTCTTTAGTCCAGCAGAACCATGTGCTTTGTTTTGCTCCAGGTATCTTTTGTATCAGCACACAAAACATTTCATTAAGTAAAGGAAGAAAAACCCAGACAGAGTGAAAAAACTCTGCTTACTCTTTCTTGAAAACAGTAGGTCTTGACAAACTGCACTGGCTCAAAATAAATTGAAATTGTTTGTGGTAAGTTAACCATGATCTCCTGGGCAGTGTCATAGAACATCTCTGGGCTTTCCATACGGGGTAAAGAACAATGAAGTATCTATGATGAATAGATGATGTGTTTTTGAGTCTACAGACACTGTCCCAAGTGTCTGTAGAATTTCTGTCTCAGAAGAGTGTAGGCTCTGCTTTGAAAATTAACAATAAAGAGAAGAAAACACTGAGGTTTGTAGAGACTTTTCCACCTTTTTCTGTTCACACCTCTCTTCCTGGAAAACCTCACTGCAGCCAGGGAACTGGCTGTCAGAGTGGCTACTGAAGGTGGGGAAAGAAAGTTTTTTCGCTTCTAGCGATCACCTCCTCTAAAGCCATACACAGGCTGCTTCCTGGGGAGCTAAAGGAGTGGGCACCTGCCCTTCTTCCATCTGCACCTGTGCTCCATTTGCGTTGTTCAGGGGAGGCTGTACAGCCCCTTTCCCTCTCTGCTTGCTTGGAGCCCACTGGAGCTGTGTAGGAGTGTGGCTTCAGTACTCTGGCAGTGCTGGACTTTCTCCGTAAGTCGGATGGGTGTCAGAGCTGGTACTCGAGAGCAAGAGTCCGTGACTCACACGTGCACAGAGTGATTAGTCCATCGAACCGCGCTGACCTCCACATTATCCAGCTTGTTCCCCCTCTGTGCCGGAAAACCCCCACGGTGCTCACAGGAGGAACCAGTCAATTGGCAGCAAATTAGCCGAGGAGGGGACTTAACGAGGTGCTTGGTTTGAATGTCATTCCCCATCCCAGGTCACCCCCCACATTCACATCTTTGTGTTCTGTGGCCTCAGCTGAGGGTAGGAAGCAGGTTTTTCTATAAAGTACTCATTAAAGGAAGAACATTTCCATATATTTCACTAGTATGACAGTCAAGTGGGAAGTTACTTATTTTTCTGTGCCACATACTGCAAGGAGATTAAAGGCAGTTGTCTTGCTGGTAGGTGTTACCCTATAAATGACACAGGTATTGTTACTAAGGAAGAATTAATACTAAATGAGTTCTTGCTATGCATCCAGCATGACACAGACTGGAGGGAAAGGATGAGACATGCACTTCCCATTAACCACAGCAGTTAGAGACCTTCAAAGTTTTTAACTGATTTCAGCATTAAGGAAATGAAATCTACTGTTGCTACAGGAGAGGACAGATAAAACCAAAGTATTTGAATGTAAAGTGAGCACAGAGTTGAAAAAGGCTGATGTGGAGTGATCAAAGGGAATCCTTCATCCTTCAGAGAAGATGGAAAGAAGAAATGCAGCTGAGGAAAAAATCTCTTTCAGTCACATTAAAAAGAGTGAAAGAGACATTTCTATACACAATTTTCTTTATCAAAATTCAGAACTCATACATTTTCAGAAGTTTTGGTAAGAGTGGAATATCTACGCAAATGAATAGAACCAGAAAGAAACCATCATATAAAATTAAAGAAAAAGCAAAGCATCTTCATACCAGAAACTCTGGCCTTACCAATATTTTCAGAACTTGTTTTAATTTCTTACTTCTCTCACATGCCTCATATCTGATGGCAAAAAATTTAGCAGACTGGATTTGACTCAACTCATTGGGCAATTCATTTACATATTCAGCTTTTCTATCCTGAAGAGTAAAATGTTACGTCACTGTCAGTAATTGCAATCCCCTTTTGTATTAGAGAATTACACCTACTTTAAAATCCATGCGGTTCATTTGCTTTTGGCTGTGAAGTGATAGCTTCCTCTCCACATTTTGGGATCTTCTTCATGAAAGAAAACCTCTGTTCACAAAGGAATTCCATCCATCTGAATTTTTCAACAAATTATCGGCTACTTCTGGCATGCATTAAAACTTGTGAAGTACCTTTCTTGGCCTAAATACATATTGGTTTGCTAAAAATAACAATATTTGGCAGTTTGATGACAACAGCCTTTAAAACAGAGACATTTGAACTGCAGCTGTCTTCTATCTTTAAGGCAGTAACAGTGAACTTTATCATTCTTACAGAGAAATATGACTAAGATGCCTTACTCTGGTACATTCAATTTTTCCTAATTGCAGTTTTCTCTGAATCTCTTTCCTACATCTTGTCAGCTTCACATCTCTTGGATCTTCATTCCGGCAGTTTTATTTATATTCTATTTTCTTCTTAATTTACTCTTTTCACAAAGGAGACTAACTACTTCTTCAAAATGAGTTCACAAAATTCTCCTTTATAGATTTTTTCTAGTCACCTGTGTTCTTTTTCCAAGTTTTCTCTGCTGGTCCTATGACTTTTGACTTTCAGAGCACCATTTCCTGCATTTGATTGTTTTACTTGAACATATAATTGCTTCTCATTCCTGCAGACATTACTTGCCTGACATTTTATAACAAGACTTAATCAGGACATTTGCACTCATTTTTCTGGCAATAATCAGTTGAAACAAAAACTGGCTGTGAGAGAAGACCCATTTTGTGAATTTTTGTAGATAAACTTCTGAAAAGTTTTGAAAGTATTGGAAGCACTTTTTATTATCATTTTGAGACTATTTCTATTTGTCAGCTGAAAACTGCTTGAAAATTGAAATATTAATTTACAGTAATTTTAATGCGGGGTATAAAATGAATCCTTAAATTTGTTACAGTCCTGCTTCTCTCCTCTGCTTGAATTATAATTTTAGTGGGTACTATTTCAAGGCCTGCTGCAGTGGGGAAGGGCTATCACGGTTACACATCCCAGTGTGGAGGGTAACATAAACCAGGGCCACTCTGGAACACAAAGCAGTTTTTAGGGGCATCCCTTGCAGCTTGCTCTCCACCAGCCTGCCTAGATTTGCTGCAGCACCACTCTGACCTGCTCTGCTGCACTGTACCACCGTGGGCTGCAGAGGGGCCCTGAAGAAAAGCTGTTGTTTTGAGACATGTCAGGATATTGAGCTGTTGTGAAAGGCTGTTGGGGAAGTGTAGGGGAGAGAGGAGATAACAGACAGGACACATTTGGGGTCTGTAAGGCTACACCACAATTCTTCCATCAAAACCCCGTGAGTACCAGATGTTGTCAATCAGGTTTTGACTTACACAACTCCCTTGTGTCCTACTTTGGCATGCAGACTTTCTTTTGCAGGGTGATGTGGGAGAAGGGTAGCACCTTTTCTGATAAAGATGCTTGTCAGGCACGCTCCACTCTTCTCTCTGGTTAGAATTTTCCTGTGTTGTTAATTTTTTTTACAAAGCTTTTATTTCACAAGTGCTCTCCATGTATCTTAGTGCTCCTGAGATATTTGCCATCTAATTGTTTGTGACACAGCTTGGTTGCTCTGGGAGTGCCTTACAGGTGCCCTGCTGAGGAGAGCTCAGCAAAGCATGATTCAGAAAAGAATTTAGAAATGTGGCTTATTATTCAACACACCAAAGAGCTGTACAGGAAGGATAATCCATTGGTGTAAAAAACCTCAAACCAGTGGTGGAGCTGCTCCTACAATTGAACAAAGTTTTCCATGCTAAGCTGGGCTAATACCCAACAACATTTCTAGTACCAGAGGCTCAGCACAGGAGCACAAGTTACACCTGCCTTCCTCAGAGCTGGCAAGAAATGCTTGCTCAGGTTGGGGCTCTATTCAGCTCAATTTGTCGTTAATAAAAGATGTAGGCTGTGTAGCCACATATCTGTATTTGCTTGTGAATCTGCAGCTTGCTAACAAATACCAAATCCGAGTGATTCTATTTACATTCCAGCACAAATTCAAAGGAACATGATCAGACAGTAAAACTACCAGCTGAGAGTTCATGTTTTCTTAATGATGGAGGTTTGAAAATACAGACAAGCTGGAAGCGCTGTTTAAAAACTATTGAGTAAGTGCAAAACTGACAGGGTGAATTTAGTTGATTTAATCCAGATGTTTGCATTTTAAGTAAGGGAGAAAACACATCAATGAAAATTTATAAGAGTAGTGAGAACATGCATAATGAGACACTGGAGAGAAGAATGTAAACCAGAAGTGTCAGTGAGGATTAAGAGTATGAGTGTTTTGCTCCATTAGTATGTATTAGTGCAGCCAGCCATGTTTGAATTTCAATTTGACATAATTTGGAAATGCATTCTATTGTAACGCTTTGTTAAAAGATGTACTGGGGATTTCAAGAGAATTTAAAGGAATCAGGTACTCTGGGGCCACCAAAATTCAGTGACCCAGCTGTGGTCCTTCACAAATTGTGGTGGTTGCACATCTTTGTCAAAAACTATCCTAAAGACTTCAGTGTGGGTCATACCCACTCCAGCTAGGGCTGTACCTGTTCTTTTGTTTTCCAAAACAACAGTCAAAGAAAGAATTGGGCAACGTATTGCCCTTAGTTTTTCCCACTGTGAAACCAGTTATTACATGCCAGTATATGCCAGTATTGCAGCTTTGCCTGTGTGTCCACAAGAATTCATTATGTTGCCACCTCTCCCTGCAGCACACACAGTACCACCATTACATCGATATCAAATTCAGATTTAGACCTGGAATTCAGGGATTGTGATTGACCCTGTCACCACTTGAGATGACATATCTCTTCACTGGGTCCCTATTTCTGGTAGGGCCAAACACAGTTTAGATATTTTCCAGTTCCTCACAGCATCTCTCAATCCTGTTTCAGGACTTTATTTCAGGATGAAAATATCACTTACCAGAATGCACTGTTTATTATATTTTTCAGCTTTCCCACCTGGTACACTCAGTCTTGAGCAGACAAATACATATGCAAAGACATCTCCATATTACCTTACAGTGAAGCTTTCTTTCGCTTTTTATCCATATAAAATGTGACAATGGCCACTGTCAGGACAGGGATACAGTCTAGTTGATTCTGAGCTTTGGCCAGATCTCTCTTTTACTTTTGCCTTGTCTCAGTCTTCATGCCTTTCGTATTCTTAGTTGCCTGATTGACCAGCAATAAAAAGGAGGTTTCTCCCAGAACGTGCTACAGCCTGTCTGANCTCTGCCTTCTCCCTCAGCTACTTACAAACCATCTGAAAGAGAGAAATATGCCTTCATCTCAGTGCCAGTCTACTTCCTTGCAAAGGCTTTGAGGCAAATGATTGAGGGAGGAGGGAATCTCAGTCTCTTTTGTGAATGCCAGCTGAGGATTTTGCCTATACCTTCATCCTGCTTCAGGAATAAAAATCGATCATGTGTCAAATAAATAGATTTTTTTTCTGATAATTATGAGAAAATTATAGTCTCTATTCTTTATGTCTGGAACATGTAAAATATCAGAGATTATCAATACACATTTGATAGGAAAACTGTGCAGGACATGCTTACAGCACTGCTCCTATTTAGAGTATTTAGTAGTTTAAATCATTACTTCTGAGTTTCATATTTGACTTCCCCTCATTAATTCCACTATGAAAGCCAATTTGATGTTGAACATAAAGAACAACTGCTGAAGTTCATATTCTGAAGAGATTCTAATTAATTTACATGGAGTGGCAGGAACTGACCCTGAGTTAGTAAGGACACTTGGCTTTGTGTGTGCATTTGTTTTAGGCAATGAAAATATGGTCTGAGAGCACTAACAGCATCTGCCTTAGATAAAAAGCATATGAGCATTTGCCTGGAGAAGCATTGAGCCGCTCACCTGGAAAACACAGTGTTTAAAGCATTATTTTCACACCCATATTTGTCTCTTTAGAACAAAGCATTAGAGACATTCAGCCCCCAAGAACTGGAGCAATGATTTCAGGTTTTCATTTNTTTAAAAAATGATTAGATTATAAAGATGAGAAACAGAAACCCTGAAGACAATTGGATATAAACTTATGAAGCTGAAATGGTTTTTGTATCTTTAGGCAAAACATGGTGTTAAACATCAATCCACATTTTAAAATAAATAATTTTTAGGAAATAGATATGACAAATGAAAATGGGCAAAGTCCCAAGGTGGGCCCCTACCCACCTTGATACTGTAGGGAGTCCTTCATGCTCCTGAGTGCTGGGCTATTGTGAAGGGTTACCCAAGGCNACTGCAGTCAGATGGCATTGTTAACTTTGCCATTGATAAAAGAGCAAAGAGAATTTCTGATCAATGCCTTGCAGCCGCTCACCTGGAAAACACAGTGTTTAAAGCATTATTTTCACACCCATATTAGTCTCTTTAGAACAAAGCATTAGAGACATTCAGCCCCCAAGAACTGGAGCAATGATTTCAGGTTTTCATTTTACTGAGACAGACTGTGAAGATGATTGAGCTAAAGTAATTTTTTTACATCACTTGTCACAATTTTCATGACAAAATGCAACTTCTAGACCTACTTTAGTTCTAACTAGCAATTATCGGGTTGTTTATTCTTTTAACACTTGACACTTCTAAGTGCATCAAAGAAAAGTGCAGTTATGCTACTCTACAGTCAGATCTTGTCATTATTCTTCAGGAAGCCGACATATTTCTGGAAAAGAGAGATTGTGAACCACTCAATTTTGCAATGAAGTGTTGCTAATTTTATGTCAGGGTGGCAGAGGTTGGTCATGGTTAGCAAGCAATTAAAAAGAGAGTTTGGTAATTATAGTCAGAGAAGGCCATGATACTAAAGATTTTTCAAAGAAGACATTTGCTTTTCAGTTTTCATGCCAGATTTACCTACTGTGCTATGAAAATTCTTCACTATAATTGTCTTCGATCCATTTGCTTACACATTATATGAACAACATCAGGGAAATATGATTTCAGATATAACAAATTTGTAAATACTTCCCAATTTGCAGACAGTGCCAATCTGTCTGGCATCATTGGCACTTATAAAATGGGTACTTCTGATTGTTATTTTTACCCTCTGATGAGGAAAAAAAAGGCCTAATATATAATATTTCATATACCATCACTATGAAATGTGAATTACAGTTTTACTTTTTTTTTTTTTTAATTAGCACTACATATTTTTTGCAACAGTGATATTTATTCTACTCCCTGTGTATCTGTTTTTTAAGTATACAGATGGTCACGCTGCATTAGACCTGTAATGATGTCTGGTTCCAATTTTGATAGGAGGCAAAAGCGGGTAAATGGGCATTAGTATGGAGGAAGATGTATTACAAAATCTCTCCAAGGCTGTTTTCTTTGGCCGTTGTGTTTGGAGTACACTCAGTATTTTTAAAGAGAAGTATAAACATATACAACATGTTTGCAAATGGTTCTAGCATCTGTTTTGATGGCCAACTTCTTCTTAGCGTTACACTTAAAGTATTAGCTTTAAGTGGGTGGCTGAAAAATAAAAAAAAAAAAATTGCAAGATAAAACCAAATTTATGCTTAAAATTTTCTGAGCATTTTGTGAATAGGAATGTGCCTTCCGCTTTGTAGATGAAGTTTGCACATGAATGCATAATTGTGGTTTGAACATTTTCTCCTCCCAGATGTATGCTGATCTCTCCTTTAGGAGATGTTTTCTCTAAGTATGGCTTCCTGCTGGGTCAGACAGAGTGAGTTCACAGACCACTTGCTTAAGAAGGGAAGGAAAGAAATTCAAATTCTAAGTGGTGGCAAGGTTTTGAACATGCTTTCCATGCCGACAAGATGCGTTGCTCAGCATGCTGGTTTGGTGGGAGAGTGGATAAAAAATGATGTTTCCTTCATTGTTATTCACCAGTATTTTTATCCTAGACAAGAGAAAACAGTTCTGTCAAAATAGGTTTCTGAAGACATGTTTAATTTTCAACCAACAGCCATTTGCTGATTAAAAAAAAGTTGTTCTGAAAAATGCCGCACCAGACTCTACTTTTAATCTTGTTGAGATCTTGGGACAACCAGCCCTTCGGATTTGAGTAAATGCATTGCTGTGTGTTATAGCTGAATGTTCTTTAGCTCTTGCTTTTTCAGAAGACATAAATGGGATTTCACGCTATTATTCATAATATAATTATATGATGGTTGCTGTTAATTATATTCTTCCTTACTGAAACAGAACATACAGTTTTCATAAATTTTTGTAATGCTAGTTACTGTGTTTTATTTTTCTGTCTTCAGTTGTTATGTGAAGTCAAACTAGGCCATCTTTAAATCCCAGATGCTTTGAAACTTCTTTTAAAGGAGCCTGGGATTGGCCTCTTTTTGCTTCAGTAGGGGATTTCAAGAAGAGATTGCTGTTAAACCACTTGATTCCGATGGTGGCTCCCAGGTCCCAGGTGTAGAGTCTGTACCCTTTGTAACTTCTGGTCCTTCAATTTCTAAGTTTAAAGTGCCCAAGATAGAACAATAAGTGACATTTGTCCTTGTAAGCTCGATGACAGGCTAATCACAAAGGACTCATGACTGGAGGAAAAGAGGATGCAGATCATAGCTCAGTGCTGAGATTCACAGAAGTATCTGGGTTTGTAGAAGTAAATCCACAGAGAGATCAGGGTAAATCGTTGCCACTGAAGCCATGGATCATGTGCCACTGGAATCCTCAGAGCCCTTGCTGAAATCTTGCTCTCTGGCCTAAGAGATGCTGACATGTCTGTCAGCCAGTGCTCAGAATGCCCCTAATTCAGATGCCAGATGAGGGTCTGGGAGACTGACTTGCACAGGAGGTTTTCAAAGCAGACTTGCAGACATTCTCACACCAATCACAGCGGAGGTCAGGACGTGCTCACCCTGCTGCCCACAACCTCAGGGCTTTAAACCAGGAGATTTCCCTTTAATCTCTGGGTTGGGTCCTGCCCCTAACACAGCCCAGCTGCATATCACAGGTTTTTGGAAGATCCTGTGTAAAGTCATATATGGTTTAAGAGACCCAGATAGATCAGTCTTGTAAAAAGGCCCTGATATGAGAATCCTGCCAGAGCTGAACTCCTTCAGCAGAGGGGAGGGATGTCACAGCCTGATCACCTTCACAGGTGCAGGATGCAAATGGCTCCCATTCAAAATCATATCAAATTTAAACTTCTCTGCATCCATGAATAATTTTTCCTGCTTCCTCACCTTGTCTAGTCTAATTCCATTGGTTACTCCTGCCCTCACAGCCTTTATTCCTTCCATTCCCTGAATCTGCAACACTCTACGTGCTGTGGACCTATATTTTTAAATTCAGGCCCCCAGTGTTGCATGTGTATATGAGATGTCCCAATGCAGTCAACAAGCTAAACCCTCTAATGACACAAATTTTCATTGCCGGTAAAAAGCTACGACAGTCTCTGTGATCTGAAGGCTGTAACTCTAGAAGTCCTGCTCTTAGGCATCAGTGCATTAGGAACCCTGTCATGAGAGTTTAGCATTCTTTGAACTGTCCCTGCACTATCATTCATTAACTCATAACTACTCATTGAGTGCTGTTTGCATAATGGGCCTAAAAGTTGATATTTCTGCTCTACTGTGTATTCCAGTTATACTCATCATTAAAGAGAGCTCAGCCTTGCTGAGTACACACTTTATTTTTCCAACCCCTGTCATTTTAGGTTTGTCACATCAAAGACCTCTTTGAACCTGGATTTGTGTTAACTAATGACACAGAACCTCTCTGCGTAAAGCTTGGCAAGAATAAAGAATATTAACAAGTAGGCAGGGTAGAACAGGTTTGTTCCCAGTGGGAGGTTTGTTTGCATGTTCTGTTTTCAGTGGTGTGGAAAGATTTCCCTCCTTTCTCAGGGGTGGTGCTGTTGTTTCTTTCTCCAATTCATATTTCTGTCAAGTGAAATGGCATCACATAGATGTCACTAGTCTGACACAACCATGATAAAACTACCAAATTATCTGGAAGAACAAGTCCTTCAATGCCTATGTGTGTGTGCAATCACAGAAGTATTGTTTTAGTGAAACAATTTAAAGTACTTTATTTTTTGTTGTGAAAAATTTGTGAGTACTTGTGCCCTGGGTCAGTTTAATAAAGTACTGTCTGAAAAATGTTAACATTAATGGTCAAGGTAATTTAATTTTAAAATTCATGAAGTCCTTTTGCTGAGCTGCTCTTTTTCTTTCTCAAGTAAGCTGTTGCAGTTTCTGAGTTATTGTTTGAAATATGATTACTGGCACATCGAACTAGTAACAGCGGCCTTGCTTTTTCCTTTTACAGCTGTATGAGGACCAGTTTGTTAGGCATGTAGACCTTTGGGAAGACAGAAAAACTGTTCTGTATCTTGACTGCTTTTTTCTTCCCTTTTTTCTTACCAGCTACAAAGGATCCAGTAGAAATATGCTGTGGTAGTTACTATCAGGCAGCATTGCTTCAGGGGCCAGCAGGGAAGGGAAAGGAGGAATTCTCTTCAGAAATTAGGGGTAGAAAGTGTCTTTCCAATGGGATGAATGAGGATATCAGGTCTAAAACCATATTGAAATGAGAATCACTTGTTGGCATGTGTAAATCAGATGTGAAGTCCCCATCAGCCAGGATGCTAATGTAGGGAAGAAGTACAGGTGCACCACTGCAGTAATAGCACTGGAAAGGGCAAAAAAGGAAACACATCCTATATGTAAAGCCAATGTTTTGCTGTTAGTGTAATTAAAGTCTTAACAGTCTCATCCTAAAATTATAATCCAATTTTATTTACTACAGAAAAAAAAAAAGAAAATAAAAAGGTAATTAATACTGGAGTGGAGAAAAAGCCACTGGGTCCCAAAGTAGATGCCTTCAGCCTGTTGCACATGTGGAGAAAGATGAACTATCAGCATAATGAGAAAATGATGAGAGAACATGACATCAAGTTAACGGTCTCTTCATTTTTTGTTCTCAGATCCACTTGGAGTAATTGGTATTATACCTTTTACACCTTGATCTTCATTTGTTTGCAGCTCCATGTTACATCCAAGCTTGCTACACATAGTACCTTTTCTGTATGCTGGATAATTTGTTTTCCATGTTAGCTGGAGTTTCGTCCAGCTCCAGGTCTGCACTCCTCTTACTGACCATTTATGAAGTCATTTAGAGCCTTGGGGTCAGACTGTGTCCCATCTCTTACCGTCCCATGCCCACAGCCCTCGACAAGCCAGCCTGCAGTCCCTGCACAGGACACAGATAAGCCCTGCTGTCAAACCAGACCTGTGCTTCTCTGTACTACAATGCTCTGTTAGAGACATGAATAGCTCATCCTACACACAACAACTACTTGTTACTATGTCTATATAAAAGCGTGGTTCAACCTGAGCTGGAACTCAGAGAAGCTTGCTCAGTTTCCCAAGGTGGGATGTGAGAGAGAATAGGAAAAGTGAGAAAACGCATGGGTTGAGCTAAAGACAGTTAAACAAGCAAATCAAAAGTCACACATGGCAAGCAAAGCAGAACAGAAAATTAATTCACCTCTGTCAACTCATTCCTGAGTTGCTGGCCAGGCTCTCCCTCACAAGACAAAAGGGACTTCTGCAGTTTCCTGGGTGGTTTTTCAGAGTACAATTTACACCTTGATTGTGCAAAGTATCCTTTTTATTTAAATTATTTTCCCCCAAATCCACTGTTAATAAAAGCCAGTTGACTGTACTCAGGTGTTCTTCTTCCTGAAATTAATTTCTAATTTTTAGCGTATTTTTTGAGAAATTTGGTATCTGTGATAATTGTATTTGTTAGTCACTCATACATTTGCTTCTCATCCTCTCAAGTACACTTCTTCCAGTGTCTCATCCATTGAGGGTATGATTAAATTTACATTTCTTTGTCTGGAGGGAAAATGCAGTCCATGACCTCTCCTCTAAGCTAAATTGTTTTTACATTTGCAAATAGCATTATTTAGGTAGGTTCAGGTGTGAAGAAATTAATGCTTCCTACATCATTCACTGATTAAAGACACTTTAGTATACTGACACAGAAAAACAGACATCAGAGCTCAAATCCAACTCCTGGGGGGGAATGCTCTTTCCAATCTTTTGCTGTTTTCCAAATTGTTATTACATTTCTGAAAGTGAAGAACACATGGTTACTGTGAAGCCTTAAAGTAGAACCCTGGAGAATTTCATATTACGCGGTACAAAATGCTCTGAAGTTGCAAAGTAAAACTTGAAGTGTTCAGAAGCCTGATTTTTTTCACATTTAGTTATTCACAAGGGGAAATTGTTGTTATCCAGACGTAATATTGCCAGAATTTTTGTTATTTTCCACACAAGGCAATTTTTTGTAATAATAGGAGGGCATTAAAATTCTTTTAAAAATCCAAAACACAAAGAAAACTAAAATCCCAGTAAAAAGATATTTTATGACTTTATTGCACTTGGAACAATGAAAAAGACCATTTTACTCCATGAATTTAAAGTTGCGAGGCAGTGAAATTCTGCCTCTCATGTCCAGAAAAGTATTTCAAATAAAGTTTTTAATTTTCCATCAGGCTGTGACAACATTGTTCATCCCACCAGTTTCAAGAAGCTATTCTTCCATGTCACTTGATATGGCTGCTCTGTTCCCCAAAAGGCAAGGATGTATTTATTATTTGTTACCAATTTTGTTGTTCATACTTCCAAGCATTCTATTACTTTGTTGATTGAGTCAGTGATTTTTCCAGTAACAGTGTTAGTATGGTGGGAGGAAGAGAGAAAAAGGAACTTTGAGTAATTGGGCAGCAGATAGAAATGTTTGGGACTAAATTATAGTTATTCAGGGCCTAATTCAGTATGAGACTGTTTAATAACAGTAAAAGCAGCTCAAATTATAGTAGTTGCATACTTGTTGAAGTCATGGTTGTTTGGGATTATAAAAATGTCTTGGATGAAAAAGACAATAAGATGCTGCTATATTGCTGTTTTTCCTCTGTTCTAGTGAGTTAACATGTTTTGCCATTTGTATTCACTTAACAGGGACAGACAGAGACAGAAGAAACAATTTAAGTGAGGAAATAATCACTGTGACTCAGTGCATGTACGGCAGTATGAAACTTCAGTGAGAGCACAAAGGCACAGACTGTTGAAGGAGTCGATGCAGACAGGGCAAGGGTTCACCTGCAAATTGGTGATTTGTTGGTAGTTCAGAAACCAGGAGCATTATTCCAGTGACAATGTCAGAACTCTGTGTTGTGATTAATGAAACCCTTTCCATTAGAGAACCTGATTTGAGAGCCTTAGCAGAGGTGCAGTTAATGTACAGAATTATGTTGGTTTTTTCCCTAGAGATGCTGGAACAAATTGCCCTGATTTGCACAGTGATTGGAGAAAATTAGAAAACACATATGGGATTTTGGGCTTGTCTCCTGTCATTTAGACCTCTAGCTTACAGTTGAGCTGTGGAGTTTAGATTTGAAGTAAAAACGAAACTAAAGGCATTCCACAAAGAAGTAGGCTGAAAGCATTTTAGAATTTTCTTAGGAAGGTGTTGCCATCTCTTTTCTACTGGGATGAGCAATTTTCCCATGCCAGGGGCATTGAAGACTTGTGGTTTCCACACTTGTTCCACACAGGAACAAGAACTATTCTGAGACTGCAGTTGGAGCTGTTCTGAGTGTGTTGCTTTCTTGCTGTGCCAGTTTGATGCTCCACCTCCAAGAAAACCTCCACAGCCGTGCATGTTCTGGGTAGCAGATTCTGCCAGTGAAAGATGAATTTTCATCATGGGAGCCAGATATTGCCTTGATCTCCACCACTGCCTGTGGTCTTCTGTCACCACCTGGCATTTTGTTATAAAAAACACATTGCTCTTCAACCTCCTATTTGTTTTTCAGACATTGATGGATGACCTGGGAAAGGACTCAGATGCTAGAAGAGGCAAAGAGAGCATCCGTCTCAGCCAAAATGCAGTCAGGTGGGGCATGGGTTCATTTGCTCCACATGCAACAGGACGTAATACAATCTTCTGAGAGATGGGAAACTTGACTTCAAGTTAGCACTATCCTTGATTTGGACAGGGATTTGAAACAATTTTTCAGACACTGAGCAAATTGGAAGTGTGCTTTGGTGGGTCTTTCCCAGTGTGTTCTGGAGAAGTCTCATTATAAATGATGTGAATGGCCACTAGCAGAGGGGTAGGATTCTGCTCTGCCCAGAAAAACAAGCTTACCAAAACAATATAGTGTTATTCTCCCTCCATGAATTTTAAGATTATAAAATTAGGAAGATGCTGGTTGCATTTCTGGAGTCTGAAAACTGCATCCTGGAATCTTGTGGCTTTACTTCTTTGACTGTTTCCTCTGAACGTCTCTGCAATTATATGTAATTTAGGAGCAGTATCTCAAGAACATAGAGGTAAGAGAGCTGTCTTCAGACAAGGTTTATTACTGTTATTGTTCTTGCCATGTGTTTGTTATGAATTGACAGAGGAATTAAGCAGTAAAAATTAAGTGACTGAATCATTTTACAGAGGAGGATGTCAGAGGATGCATCTTCTCAGCATCTTTGTCATACACTTTGCCAAGTACAGCCTCTATTTGATCACCAACAGGTTGAAGAAGTCCCTTCTTTGTGATTTTTAAAATAAACTGAAGGTGAAAAACAAAATCAAGACTGCAAGGAATGCTGGTTTGTTCACTCTCAGACAAACTAGTAAGGTGGATTCCTTCCTGCATTCTACCTTAGAGATGACTTGAAATCCTCTTCAAGCACTTAATGAGTAAGGAGCACTGGGCTGCATAAAGAGAAAGACCAAGGGGACACCAGAAATCCTACATAGTTGAGCTTCAACTTAAGAGATGATCACTTGAATCAAAGTTAGGGATAAAATTATACACCTTTGCCTGAGTCTGTAGCAATCCTTCCCACACATTTGTCAGGCTTCTCCCATAACCTTCCTGGCCTCTGCCCTGACTGTCTTCAGTTTCTGTGGGTAGTACCTGTCCTCTTTTGCCACTTTTCAGTTTCTTCCACTGGTCTCTTTATGCTTTTCTTAAACAACACAACTGAGCTGAATCTTACCACCTTTTATCTTGTCTTCTGCCATAGTTTATGCAAGATGTAATTTTCCAGGAGATATAATGTAATATTCCAGGAGGTACTGGGTTGCCATGCATTTAGGGATGATTACACTGTCTTGTTTATTTCTTTCTCTACTGTTGTCAGCTCTTTCAGAATTTTCAATTTGGCTCCAATATAAGGTACCTGTTTTGTTATCCTTTACCTTATTATATGTGTGTATTTTCAGTCTGAGCTTTTTTAATATTTTTGATCTATCTCATACATCTAAATCTTAATTAAGCATTCAGAATCGCTGTATTTCATATTTCAAAGCTGTATTTAAGACAGTTTCTATACTAGGTTTCTATACTTTCCATATTCTTTATTTTTATTATGTAAAACTGAGCAATTTTAAATTACTACTGTTTTGGCTTGAATTTGATTTACTGCAGTAACATCTCTGCATCATGAAAATACAAAGATTCATAATCAAATCACAGATTTTCGGATTCTTTTTCTCTTACACTAGCACATACAGTCTTTTTTTCATTTCACCCTTCACCCAGGAGTGAGTCTATTCATTATGATAATAATGTCATACAACGCAATATCTAAATTATCTCCACAATGCAACTCACCCAGACAAAACTAGCTATAGAGCTTATAGTTTACACAATTTTTGCTGCATAGAATGGATTGTGACATATGTTTGGCTGTTTCACGGCTCAGGTTTGTAACCCTTTAAAGCCTCAGCCAAAACATATTGTAGCCAAGTGGTTTGTTTGCACTGAATTCAAATAGGACCGATTTATCATGCATTTAAATTTTTTTCCATCATTCACTGCCATTTTTAATCTTCTACCTTTGCATGAAATACAAGTGTATGTTATGTTGCCAGCATTCTTAATGTTCTGGTAATATCAGAGATATAGCAATTAAACTATTTTTTCTGGGTGGGTGAATATATTTGTCTTCATTAAATCTTCATTTCAAAGTGTAACCCACAGGGAGTTTGTAAATTAACCCAGATATGAGCTTTTATAAAGCAAACACAGGTCTATTCTTTGAATAAAAATTACATTTCACTGAATTTGTTTCCACTCTCAGGGAGAGAAAACACATTATTGAAAGGCCAAAGGAGGGGCTAGTCATGCCAGGGTAGTTTGTCTTGGCAGTATCAAAAAATTCCCAGCCTTACTCTCCCATGCTGAGTAACTCTATTGATATCCTACTTGATTTTTAGTTTAACAAATCTGGGTAATATTCTTTTTCCATGAGGAAATCAACTGACCTGTGGACAGTGTGATGTTTTGCCTACAGAAAATTTACCTCTAAGGAAGTTTTGTTAATGTTTTACTCACTGCAAAACATCTGTTTCCATGTTACATCAGAATGCCCCAAAGTAGTTTTATGTTTTTACTGTGTTTAAATCTATTCTCTAAAGACCTGTATTCAAGGAACTTTGATACCATATCGATTATGCTTTCACAGCTAACCATGTTTTCTTCTTGATCACAGCTGGGCTATTACATCCTTTGATGCCAAATTCACTTCACAGTACTTCAGCCCAGTGCTTTGCCTTTTAGCACATTTGCTGCACAGCTAACTTGCACAAATTAGATATTTTTGAGGCTCAGTTGATATACAAAAATACAACCCCAAACTAGTTGATAAAGGTTTTCAGTGTTTTGTGCTCTGAATTCTCTGAGTAGGTGACTTTTCAGATTAAATTAATAACAGCTTACAAAACCCTTCACAGCTCTAAGTCTGTGAGAGACAATTTTCCCAGACGTATTTTCCCAGATTCTAAGCCTGGGGATAGGTAAATAAAGAAAGCCTGAATTCCCAAGTGCTCCTTGCCCTCTCTGCTATTCCTAAGAGTGCCTCCTTGCCTGGAGCTCACTGTTTCTTCGGGGTCTTTTAATGAACTAATTGAATGCTTTTACTTTGCCTTCAGTGCAAACACTGAATGTGCTGATATCTGGCTCCTAAAGAGCCTTGTGACGACCGAGCCAAGAATTCAAAGCTTGTGTTCTATGTTACACTACGCAGCAGGAGAAACTGCTCCTTCACTGGAACTCAGGAATATCATCTGTCTCATAAAAATGACTCTTTTCTGGTGCTATATAATAAAAGATATTGTCATTCTTGTTCTATTCAGGCAGGCATTTAACTAACACTGAAAAATTTCCATGTCTTTAGTCCTGTCATATGCTAGAAAGCTGAGAAGAGGGCAAAACTTTTACTCCATTTAGGTTTCAGGTAAACATAGTGTAGTGGGTTTGTTCACATTCTTTATCTTCTGTGAGTTAAGAATAGGGAGGAATGCAAAGCAGGCACCAAACTTAAGAGAATATAAGGAAGTTTATTACTAGAACTAAAAATAAAAAGGAATAACAAGGAATTAAAGCAAAAAAACCCCTTTTTCCTCCAGTACTTCCCCCTTTTACCCATCTCACACAAAGGATAACAATCTATGATTTTGATCAGTATATAC
>VYZQ01036046.1:23091-49007 GCA_013400655.1 Mystacornis crossleyi | reverse complement strand
GATAGCTATTATGTGTATATATGTATACATATATATATATGCAAAAGCACATGCATACTCATATACATATACATAATTTATATTTATGCTTAACTACATATGTGGCTTCTTTCTGTTATCCAGATACCAGTCCTGTATGCAACAAGACTCCCAGAAAGACACCATAAGAATAATTCTCTAAGAAAAAATTTCTAGTATGCATATCCAGGACTTACTTCTTCCCTTTTTTTCCTGAGAGTAAGAGCTCTATGATTTTGTAAATGATGTGGAGCTTTTTCACTAATTTACCTCTGTTGCTAATGTTATTTCAAGGGTAAAAACTGTGCATTTCTATTCATAGTTATGCAATGTCATTGAAGGTGATGGACAATTAAAAAAGTTTTTATGAGCACAATCACTTTCAAAATAGAATGTACTTATAACTTTCATATCCAAACACAGTCAACTGACAATTCAGAAGCAATTAGTAATAAAAGCTGATTATCATATAGTTTGCATCATGTCTCTGTGTGTTTTAAATCTCCTACTTTCTTCAGTAAGATCAGTCTTTGGGGCTAATCTCTCCCACGTGAGTAATGCTATAAAATTGCCTTCACTACAGAGCAAAAGAGAAATTGTTTAAGTAAAGGTAGAGACTGTATAAATCATAAACCTCTCTCTCAGATAAAGGCCATTAGGTAGGTCTGTGTACAAATTTGACACTTTGTTTCCTTGCATTTGACAGCCGTTTAGAAAGGCTTAAATATACAAGATCTGACTAAAGCTTTCAAAAATTCATCACGGAATATTTGTTAACCTTGTTCTCTGTGATAGCTGTAGAACAAAGATAATACTCTTCAAATGGAGATAAATTACAGTCTTTCAAAAGATTATCACCAGTCTTAATCGAGTTTGCTCCTACAGCTGAACGGTCAGTGACCTTGTTACTCGCACAATAAACATACCTGCTGCTTTACGCATACAGGGAGCAGTTTACTCCAACCAGGCTGCTGAGAACAGCCCCACAGGTTTGTTATGGTTCTTTCTGCAGATAAGTTAGGAAATCCAGCTGGTTGAAGGACTTTTAAGTAAACCTTCAATTACTTAAATGCCATAATCCATGAGACTTAGTTAAATTTCTAATGGAGCTTGTGCATACAGATCAGCTGTTCTACAGACAGGCTGAATGCTCAGCAGATGTAAATCAGCATGGCACTGGAGATCTCCAGGGTGCCATACCACACCTACTCTCCCTTCAGCTGGGAGGCTGCCCAGGCAGCTGGCTGCCCTTTCCTTCAGCAAGAAAGGACCTCTGCACAGATAGTAAGGGATCTCACACATGTAGCTACATGCCTTTTCAACGACCTCTTTTTGGTTTTGTTTTATTTTAGCTAAGAGTACTCTTACAATTCCTTATTTGACATAAACATTTCAGTACCCATTTTTCATATTATAACACACTGGCTTGACAGGAACTACACTGCAGGGAGTTGGCGCTCATGCCAGTTATGCCCTGGTTCTCTTTGTTTGCAGAGATGTTGGGGTGGAGATTAGATTTTCATTACCTCCTAATGGCATTAAATCCTTCATGATCATAATCCTGTGTGAGTTTGGGACTGTCCATACCAGGCCATATTCAGCAGAATCGAATTAAACATCACAGGTTTAATATGCAGTTTTCACAGAGACAGCATATTTCTTTTTTTTTTTCCCCTATTAGCAACATGACCTTTATTGGAATGAGCACCTCTTGATGTCGCACAATCGCACAGCATGGTAAAGGATGAAGCTGGGGTGAAGGAACAGCTCTGTCTTCTCTGAAGCAGCCTGTGCACTGGTGGGCAGAGCTGTCTGAGCACAGTTCCATCAGTCCTGACATGAAAGTTAAGCCAAGGCCACTGTAAGATAAAGCATTTGGCATTACAGCCACTAGATACATCAGCGCTATGAGACTCTCTGCTTTCTTCTCCTCTTTTTAGTTTAATAGCTATTGGGTTTACTGAGTATTTCTTTCATATGTTTGGGGGGGCGGGGAAAAAGGCCCATTGTGAACGCTGCTGAGTGCTTCAATGTCTCGGTGACAGTGGAGGTCACGCAGCACCACACAGAATCAAGCCATTAGCAAAGACATCCTCAAAAACTGAAGAAAAATCCCAAAACCCAACCCCCTCTCAAGAAAAAAAAAATTCTTTTTGAACATTTAATAAAATTGCAGCCAATGAAATAATAATAGTTTGCTCTCACCCTAGAATTTGAAAAAAGTTTCAAGGACAATAACAATAATAAAAATTAACTATTGTCACATAGCCTGATGATGAACCTTCATAAAAAACCAAAATCATATTTTTTTGCTGTTTGACATTCCTGTAGCCTCTTTCATACCTAATTGGTCTCCCTCTTCTCATGATTTCTTCTGCTTTTGTGATTATTAAACTGTCCCTGCAATTTTTCCTTATACAGTTCTACAGCAGGCTTTAGATAAAAGAAATAAAAAATCCTTTGAGGCCTTCCACTCACTTACCCTGCTGCTGCACGAGCTGATTATCCCAGGAAATGGTTAATGGTGTTAAGTGTTTTTATACACTACAGCAAACCCCAGGATTTGACTGTTGCTTTTGTAAGTGAGCTCATGTGATTTTGTTTTTTTAGGGGAGAGGAAAGAGTCTGTTTTAATCATATGGCTATGAACTGAGCTTCATTTTCTAAGAAAACAGCACATGAGACCTCCTTCACAAAAACAACAGTAAAACCTTAGATCCACAGGGTGGGTTTTTTGGTGGGTTTGACTCAAAATTATTTTGCATAACCTCAAAATTATGCTTACAACGCACAAATATGACAAAGCTAAGCAGATTCCAGTATTTATCTTTTTTTAGCTATGCCTTTGGCTCAGCTAGGTTCTGCTTTATGAAGAGATAGTTGTGAATAATCTCTGCATCCTCCTTCCCTTGCTTGATCTGTAAAACAGCCCAGGGCCCTTGGCAGGACTGCTATACTTACAGAGGTCACCGTTACTTGACTTGTTTTGGTTTGTAATTACAAGCAAACCCCACTAAGCTCCCTGGGTCTGAGGATTAGACTGGATTGCATGGCACACATGCAGGCACAACAGCTTCATGTCATCAAGGTACACAAGGCCATGGCATCAGTCACAGGCCCCTTGTTCAGTTGCCCTTGTGAGCTCACAGCCCCATTCCCCGGGGTAAAAATCACTCACCTGCAACACTCTGGCTCAGGATCTGCAATGGTGTCAAGCAGTCCATCCCCAGCTAGCCTTTGCTGACCCTTTCAGGCCAGATACAATCGTCTGATGTGCTACTTGAGGACTACAAAGCTGTCTTAACACAGGGCTTCTTAGGCCATCTTTGTTATAGATTTCAGCTAGCAGATTTAGCTTGGTGAGGCAC
Organism: Mystacornis crossleyi; assembly: GCA_013400655.1. Taxonomy (NCBI): domain Eukaryota; kingdom Metazoa; phylum Chordata; class Aves; order Passeriformes; family Timaliidae; genus Mystacornis; species Mystacornis crossleyi. Next base: position 45,621 of record VYZQ01036046.1, on the reverse strand, counting down.
ATTAACACTGACGTAAGTCTGTGTGAACAGGAACTTGCATACCCTAGCTAGGCTTGCAAACACAAATTCTGCAGATATCTGCAGGCACATACATACTTTAGATACGCATCCAAATCAGCAACGCTAACTGTTCTTTTAAATTTACTCGCAAAGGTCTTGAGAAATTAGGTCAATTAATTTTACAGAGTAAAAAAGCTGAGCGTTTTCAATTTTCATCTGAAAACTTCAGTTTGAAGAAAGACCTCACATTAACAAGGAGCTGCTAGGGAAGAAATGTTTGTTTTCTTTGCAGAGATATCTCTGAGGACTTCATCACAGTGCATCTGGGCACTGTGATAGCACACTGTTGAATATTAGTGGATAAACTAGCAGAGGGAGCCAAAAGAATTTTGTAATCTTGTGTAGCGGTGAGGCTTTTATTATGCTGCACATCTATTGCTTGTGACACCTGAGTTTCTGCAGGTTTCCAACCAGTACATTCTCTTAATCAGTAACCATAATAGTGTTATCTGTTTGCACTCCCACAGAAGAAATTGAAATGGAGACAAGAATTGTCTTTGATCTCCTTTACTCTTTTCCTGTAATTTATTTTCCCATTGTTACTCTGTATGAAAGGCTTGCTACCTTGCTACAGCAAAGTATTTTGGGGCAGGTCATATGCATGGAGGGTAGGACTCAGTGCTTTGCTGTCACCCGTAATCCCAAGGGAGCAGGTCATGGCCCAGGCTTCAAGCTCCTGCCACTTTCTGGACAAGAACTTCCATCATAAAATACAGGCTGAGTACTCCGATTGTTTTAAAGAGTCACAAACACATTGCACATGAGAGCGCATATGTTCTATAAAAAAAGACTGAGCATGTGAATTTGGTATTTGCAGGTGGAGAGTTACATAATTGTCAGGAGACAACTGCATGCAGCAGGACTGATCCACTCTCAGCTACGGCAACTCACGACAGGTTAGACAAGTTCCATATGCAAGGTTTTTCTGCATGATTGCACATTTGAACTTTCAAATTCTACCCTGAAATGTCAGTGATAAATATTTTTGTTTGTTATACAACTCCAGCGGTGTAATTGTTTTTACTATTATTCTTTGTTTTCATTATTATATGTGGTTAACCCCAGGATTCTAGAGGAATCCTTGCTTGTTGTATTACACATGTTAATTTTGCTTATCATGCACATTTTTCCTTTTGCATGACTCAAAAATAAGGCACAGTGAATCTGTGGCGAGTAGCCACAGTTAAGAAAGAGCCTATGTCTTCACAGAGTTGTTTGTTCAGAGGCTAGCCAGGACAAAATTGGTTTGCAGAGCCTTTTCTTTGACAAGAAAGCATTCTTTTACAGAAGCATTCTTTAAACCTGGACTGTAATCTGTCTCATGGAGAATGCTTGTTTTCTTGCATGTTTGTTTGTTGGTTTTGCTTCCTTGTTTGCCGCTGTCTTCATCTGTTCATCTCTTTCCTTACTCTGTGTCTTCTGCTACCTGGAAACATCGCCCATTCCTGTTGGGAGAATGGGAGACAAACCCCTTTCCTTCACTGAACTTTTCAAACCAGGACATCTGGACCATGCTAGCTTTTTTTGTAGCATTCAAGTGGTTAAATTAAAAAAGAGCTGGAACTTGAGAAAAGTTATGTAGAAGTGTTAAAGATTGCCCCCAGAACTTGGATAACATTTATTACAATTGTCTATTGTCACAACTTATGTTAGGCCTTTCCCAGTCCTTCCAAAATTGTGCAAAGTAAAATAAAATTCTCTCACTACACGTGTGGGAAAATTAGACTATTGTTAATGGGTTTCTTCTTGAACAATACCAAAAAAATAAAATTACCATATCGTGACCCTCAGGTACAGATCCTCATCTGCTATTAAGATATCTAGCTAGACACAATTTTACATGACGACACACCATCAACATTCCCTGAATCCTTGCAAATGCAAATGATAAACCATTTACCAAACTAGCCAATAAAATGACAGAAACCTCAATTTATATCTATAACACAAGAATTCCTGTATGATTTTCCGCATGGACACTTTATAGTAAATGTATAAATTGCATTTGGGATAGCCTGATTGTTCATAGTATGTAAAACCTCCATATACTGAATACAGTGATTCACCCAATTAGTTTTTCCTGGGAAAGTATTAAAATTAGGGCTTCCTTTCTTCCACCAGTGTCAGCAGTGTTCACCCCTACCTGCATTTGCTCATATGCAACTACTTTAAATGTTGCAGAAGAGAACATGGTTCTAATACCAAAGAGAAGTTGTTTCCTACTTCTGGGCTACTGCACTATCATATTGTTTTAACACATTTCATAAACAAAATATACATTTTCATAACTATGACTACCACTCTAAGATCAACAGGTCAAGCATTTTATCAACAAAGTGATGATGGAATATCAGTAGAATCTAATCCCCCAAGGTGGCAGAGTTTAAGGGCAATATTCTTTATATATCATGCTGTATTTCTACCAAAGGTACCTAAAGTGGAATATTAGACATCAGTAGGTAAGTCAGCCTGTTTAAGTACCTGCTTTGTCAGGCAGAATCTAATTTTCCTTGTTAATTTGGTAGGAAATGCAGAGGAAATAGCCTTCTAAAACTAAGTGCTTTAATTATTTTTTTTTTCCAAATTTTATCACAACACTTCTTCCCCAGATTACTTAGGGCCAGATTTTCTTAACAGCACTAGCCACAGCAGACAGCTTTAAATTGCCTGGGGTCCTAGAGAAAGGTCCTTGAGTGCGCTGCGTGCTGCGCCTTTGGAGGGCTTGGTGGGAGCTAGGCACATCCCAGAAGGGTGCAGCACAGCCAGCTCACAGAGCACTGGAGTTACCATCCTAGCCGGACAACCAGCACTGCAGCCTTGTTCTGAATGTCCAGACTGGAACACCCTCCTGTGGAAGTCTATCTGAAAGCTTTCCTTTGAGGATCATTTCTCTCTCCTTTAAATAGGAAGTACAAAACTTGCACAGAAAGTAATCTCATCAGGTGTCTCTCCAGTCAGAGGAAAGTTAAATCATCTACTCCCTCTTCTTTTCCACCACCCAAATCACCAAACAATATGGCATTTATGGTCTCTGGCACTCATAAGCCTTCTTGCTGCAACTATTTTATTTAAAAGAAAATAATATATGATTACCAGGGCCACAAAGTAGGAACAGATTGTCTAGAAGTTTTTCTGATTCTTGCTTCAGGTGCTGTGCATATAGGCATGGAAAAGGCCAAAGATAGACACGATGCATCTTATTAAACTGACAATTTTGTTATATTAGTCACAAAGGCAGAGTTAGAAGACTGTGGGATTACGTAAGTGCATGAAATACTAATGTTAAAAAGGAGAAATATAAACAGGCAAAGCTAATTGCAAGCTGATGAGAGCACCAGGAAGAAACAGAAGACATTTAGTCAGAAAGAAAGGAGGACAAAGAAAAAGTAGAAAACGGAAAAGAATACAGAAAAGCAAAGCTATAGAGGCTAAAAGCTGTAAACAGCAAGAAAGGAGATAAAGAGAACAAGAGAGTAATTAAAACATTTACAAAAAATTATCAGACTATTAGTGATTTCACTGTTAAAAGCAGGACTGGCTTTGTCTGATAAAATGAGGCTTACATCCATTTATTAAGCAAAAGAGCAAATGTGGATCATAATGAAAATTACACCACCTACTCTGTGGATAATGATTGCGTTTTTTCAAAAGTTACAAGAAATTATTGAAGGAAATTGAAGAAATACCTTTTCACTCAGTGATTGTTAAAACTCACCTGAAGAAATTATCCTAAAATTTCTTTTTCTTGTCTTTCCGTCTCTTTTATACTAAAAAGGGAGGAAAACTACCATTCCAGGTCCTTAGACTGAATAGCATCCTTCATGGACAAGTCTGTCTATGATGCCACTGAATCCAGGAGGTGAGGAAATCATGCCACAAGCTTGAGTTTCTAAATGAGAAGACCAAGCCTCATTGCACATTTTTTGGTGTATTTTCAATTCTACTTTTCCTCATGAGCAAAGCACAGAAAATTTGAAGATGGCAGATACACTCAGCCATTAATTGCTGTTTCAATTGCTTCTTGCTCAAGATATTTCAATAATATTCTTGTAAACAACAATGTGGAACAAAAACTCAGTTCTGAACATTTTATTGTGAAAAAAATGGAGCAAATCAACACATTAAATTCTACTGCAGTGTTTTTAATCTTGACAAATGCTTTAAAGAACCACTGAGACTTTCTCCACATGAGGTCTCCAGCATAGATGTGTTTAAAAAAAAAAAAAAAAAAAAAAAACCCAAAGAATTGTTTTTACTGTTTTAATTATTGTTAATTACTTGCATTTAAATTAAAATACATAAGCTAATAATGAAAATACTTACCTAATAAATAATAAATTAAATATCGTTATATCAAAATATGATCTACAAATAAACAGTAAAATAAAATGTATTAGTATTTATATCAACTTTACCTTTGTGTTATTCATTCGTTGGCTTAGGGATAAGATGAATGTCCATTGAGTCTGAGGACATCTCCCGCTCACATTCTGGAAAGCTCAGGATTCAGTGCCCAGCTGGATACTCTTGCCTGACATCCAAGTCACACTTTTGAGGAGCCATGCTGAGAGGCACCTCTGGCCTTTGCACATAAAAGGTGAATTATATTATTCCTGGATTTTATAAAGTCGTCAGAGGAATTTCATTTGGGACTAAAGAATGCTGACTGAGAGAAACCAGGACAAAGAAGCTGCAGAAGTTCAGCAAACATACAAGGAGTCATGGAAAAGATTTTAGCGTCTTTGCTCACCCCATCTGAAGCATTTGCATGCCTATATTTATTGGTAAAAAAAAAATAATGTTTGTTCTCATGCAAATATGGTTTCATCTGGACACTCTACTCTTTCATAGCTTTTTCATTTTCCCCAAGACTTTGCTGATTCATTGATTTTATTTCTAAGAAATTAACATCTTCTGTCCTGAATGCACTTTATGGTGTAAGAACTGGGCTGTCACTTATTTCTGTGGACTTCCTAGTATTCATAATATCTCCTGCAGAATTCATAACAATCTTTTATTCTACAATTTGGGGAAAACAACAATATATGGAAATCTGTTTCTGAAAGGTCATAACTATCTATTAAGCTGGACAACACCACCAGAGCAAATAAATCACAACTTTCCTTGATACACCACTTGTGAATTAATTTATTTAAAATGTATATTGATTTTCATCAAACAGCCTTTAATTAACAGAAATCTTACAAAGTGTGCTGGGGCACAATATGCAGATTCTCCCTATATACATTTTCTTCTAGGTTTACATGACACTTTTCCTTAGCAGTTCTCCATCCCAAAAATAACCACTGCTTCTATTACAGCAATGAATTTGAAGGCAATTTTTTCATCTAAATATTGGAGATGTCCTCCAAATAGCAATTCCCAGCTTTTTGTTTCGTTGGTTGTCTGTTTTTTTTCCTCAATTATTATTATTATGATATAATTTCCTGCTTGTGTGAAAGTACAAACAAGCAGCCAAGGACAGACAGAGGGAAGAACTCAGCTTTTTTCACCATCAAACGTGCAATGTAATTACAAGGTGTAGTATATGCAGGTTACCCTGTCTCTTAACTTCAGTAAGGCAAACATGAGATGACATCAAGTCATGACTTGAAGCATTGAAATAAGTGTTGTGACAGCAGAAGTTGGACCATTTTCTGTTTTAATCAGTTTTTTTTTCTATTTTTATCAATGTTGCCACAGTAAGGGTGGCACTTTGATGACAATACGCAGGTGAAACGGCAGAGCAGGATCAGTGTGAGCATATGCTGTTTATTATAGTGCTTCCAGATGTGTGTTCTTAGAAACTGTGTTTTCTTCCATGTGATCACAGGTCAGGAATATCTTCGAACAACAGCAGTGGGAACACGTGCTGGCAGCTGGCACTGTTAAAGCAAGTCTTGATGAAACTGATGGAGATTGAGATACTGTTGGAAAGACATCACTGGAGATTTAGGGTTCTCCACACAGAGAGGTTTTGGAGTCATCCTCAAGGAGAATTTCACATCCTAGTGTTCTATAGGTTGTCATAGTCAGGTAACAATCAGTATGAAAGAAATAAGTTCAGTTTCAAGACCAGTTTCTGACATTAAAAGACTTGACTTTGCAGAAGTTTAGCCGAGTAGTTTCTTCCACGTCTCATATTGTACACTGATTACTCTTTGGGCCATGCCACAAAGTCCTTCTTATCTTTTGTAGGTATTTAGCAAGTCTGCAAGTTTGTAAGAGAATGAGTTGAAGATTACAGGAGACTTTGCTGATTTTTTATGATGTGCTATTGCCAGACCTCCTTCAGGAGTCTGTGAGAATCTGTTAACAGGAAAATTCATAATAGGCAATTTAATGAATAAGGCGTTTTACTGGGAAATACTACATTTTCTGATTAAGTATTAAATTTTAGAGAATTCCAAGAAGTCTGCAGAGTTACCAGGAAATAAAATAACATGGAATTAAATAAATAATTCCAATCAGTAAGAGATGAGGGTAAAAAATGAGGTCAAACCTGTACTGAAATGTTTAACGTTGTTTAAAGAGCTCCATCACTAACTCTTCCCTTGACAGGCTTATTCCTATAGCAAATATTTTTTGAAATATTTCTTTCCATGTGGCATTGCCATATGTTTTATATTGCTTAGTTTTCCATAAACGGAGCACATACATACATTTTACAGACTATTGATCTTTTTCCTGTTCTGAACAATGTCGATGAGAGTTTTTTTCCCAGGCTTTTATGGGAAAGTTTTTGGGTAGTTTTTTTTTCAGTTTGCTGTTTTTTGGGGATTTGTTTTAAAGACTGAATTATATCATGTGCTGTTGTGGAGGTTGGTACTTTTCTAAGCTATTCCCCGTATAGTGATTGTGTAGAGTCTAATAGACTTTCTTGTTTGGAAGAGGTACTTCTGTCATTCAGCTACCCCAAACGCTCATTTCAGTAAATGAGCTCTACCCAGAGCTCTGCTACAGTCAGTAAGTGAGGTCAGCTGGGACACCTCACCTTTCTGTGTCTAGTCCACATCAAGGCCTTGCTCATCATCTCTTCATGCGCTGAGACCATTTGAATTGCTACACTTTTACCATGAGACATATAAAGTAGGATGTACTTTTCTGAAAACTACATCTTGTAAGGTATGCAGTTAAGCAAGGTGAATCACAGTCATGAATGTATCTCTGAGCAGTTCTAATGCTGTTGTCAGATACACTTAGCCAATTAACAGTTGGATTTTGTTTGCTATAACGTCAGCTTCTCTTAAATAGAGAAGAGTTGAGGGAAGAGATTACAGAAGTATGTCAGAAGGTTAAAGCCGTACTATGAGGTCCATAGGCCACTCCTGCTGCTGGAGAGGTCTCTGCCCTCTTAGCTGCTGGCTGATCCTCTCCAGACTGGTGTCGCCTTGCAGCCGGAGCCAGCATAAGTGCTTATGTGCTTGTGCCGTGAGCTGGGATCAGGAAACTGATACAGATGAAAGACAGCCCAGCATGTACTGTCTCCATGCGTTTCAGATGGATCTATTCCCTCAGCTGCTTTTAGTCTCTGTTTCACAAATGCTGCTTCTGGCAGGCTGCTGGTCAGCACAGTGGAGGGAACGGGCAATGTGAGGCGTGCATGGGAATGGCTGTGATTTTGGCAGCACTGCCAGTTTACAGGTGCCTAATCCTGCAGCCTAAGATTGTCAATAAATGATGAAGCTTCATGACACAGGGGCTCCATGGATTCTTTTGTCTTATAAATTAGACATGACTGAAAAAGTCTGTATTCTACTGGTACAGAACTTATAAATAAACTAGGAATGGAAACACACAGGCAATGCAGACTTAGCAATAATTTACCAGAGTTGCATTTTTCTCCTTTCTGTCTCTGTTCATAGCATTAAGTCATTCAGTTAAGCCCTCTGTGTATTAAAATAATCTCTTAGTTCTACAGGACGGCCTTTCCTAATGACCTGTTTTAACAACAGAAACAATACAGAATAAAGATCATATATGGATGCAGGATCTCCTTTGAGTTTCTCAAGATTATCCCAGGTAATGCAGAGGTGAGCAATCAATACATCTGTTCAACAGAGAATATTTGCATCCTGTATATTTCTGCTAATACCAAAAAAGTCATCATTGTAGGGAAACACCATAAAGGGAAAACTGATGCATCTTGTCATATTCTGAAAGGATTGTGTGCAATTAGTAGAACAGTAATTAGAAAGTTAACATTTACATTCCGTATCTTTCTGCACACGGACTATCTGGCTGATTATAACTGGAGGATTGTTACCAGTGGAACACTTTTACAAATGCTTTATTTCCCATGACCTGTCCAGTAAAGCCCAGTAAAGTTTATTTGTACTTAAGAACAGAATTTTCCCTTATAATACCGTCCTAAACCCTCATTTTAACGCCATGTCTTTCACAGTGATACACCATGATGATACACACCACAGAACTCCCACTTCATAATTATTCTTATAGCAAATGGTAGCCACTGGAAAACAAACAAACAAACACACCAACAAAACTAAACAAACAGAAAACAACACCACGCACAGCTGCAAAAGCTTATGTGAACCATTTGAATAGCATCTGTCTCTAGCAAATATCACTGCAATGAAGGAAAACTGGTGCCAATTCATACAACTGATTTTAACCACTGTTCCCAATAGGTCAAATGTTGACATGGCCAGGGAGATGTCAGAGCTGGAACGGCTACAGCAGTGCAGTCCACTGGGATGTGAACAGCTTCCACCATCTAAACAAATCTCTATTTCATGTTGATTCAGCTGCTCTTGAATCCTCAGTTTGTTTTGCCTTGGTGAGGTCTAAGGTTTAGGACCTTGCCTAGAGCAATGGTCTGTTTACGTGTGATTAATTTAAAGTGTTGGCTGCTAATTGTATTGTACTTGAAGAGACCTGAACTCAAAAGATCTTGAACAAAATTTTATGTCTCTTTTCGTCTTGCCATGCAACAGTAACACTGAAAAAAAAAAAAATCCTGTTACTTGTCATGGTTGATAAAATAAATATGTTTTTCAATCCGTTAGCGATATAGTGCTTTCAACAGAAGAGTGAATAATACCAGGTGTTCTGCGGGATAGAGACATTGTACTCACATTCTGTTTCATAGGAAACCGTGGAATAAAGCCATGTTTGCACTCTATAGCTGGAAACAAAGAAGTGTATACTCTTGAAGTGGCTGCCTTCAGTGTGAAATGTGGAATGAGAGAGGCTTTGTTTACTGTGAGGAATGTCACTACCAAGTTTCTTAATCCTTTGTCAACACCAAGCTAATTCAGCTTTCATAAAGACAGGGTAGGGCAATGAGTAAATGGATCAGTTACATTCTTCTACTATCGCACTACATTAACATTAGAGTTTACAGGTTGCTCTGCTGAAAGGGCTGCCTAAAATTTATGTTTCACAGGGATTTTTTTGGCTAAATCTTTGGCAGACTATGCTTTAAGAATATAAGGAAGCAACAGATGTCTGTGAAACAAACATGATGCATTTTGCAAAGATCTCAGCTATGCAGTGGGGGAATTAAAAGGTAAAATACCTCAATGGTCACCACAATCAATGGCATTAAAATAATTAGGCCCAGCAGATGTAGGGTCAAATAAAGACGGCTTTGTATATGACAATATGGCAAATGAAAATTACTGACATTTTCATCCAAATTATATTCCCTAAATTATCATCTTAATACTAAATAAATAAAGCTATGATAATTCAAAGACAGATTACAGATGGAAATTTGTGTAACTACTTGCTCCAGAGTTGGCTAGTGTTAAAATTTAAATGTAATTAACAGCCTTTACTCACTGTATCTGGTTATACATGGTGTTTCTCATTTACATTCCTTTGCAAGATGCTGACAGCACTAAGCATTTGAGAAGAAAGATCTCATCCACCGGAGGAAAATGGTTTTTCATGTTATAGTGCTTATAATGGACATGGTTGCTGCACGGTTCTAATAATAATGACCAGAAAAAGGAATGTGGGAGAGAGCGGCTCTATGCTGTTTTCTTTTCAGTTTTGTGTTCCAAGCCTTTCCTGGAGTCAACGTGAAATGTAATTGCTCTTTTGACCTCTATCTTCTCTCTCCCCAGGTCTGAGGAAGAGCTACACTGGTTGATTATTGCAGGAATGAAAGGCACTCTGACCTTGCCCACCGAACGCCTTGCTGCTTTCAATGTTGCCCATTATGCTGAAGGCAGGCAACTCCTGGAGAGAGGCTGAAATCTACAGGAGCGCTGCTCGTCGGGCAGGCTGCCAGCAAGGGCTCCAGCACACACGGGAACCCAGCTGGGGGAGGGAGAGGGGGGAGACTATATCAAAACATTGTTAGCACGGGGTATAAAAAGCTCTCAGATGCTGATCACAGATTGATTCTTCATTAATAAGACTTTACATCATCCACCTGAAATGAAATGGAGCAGAGATGTAAGGAAGAAAGAAGAGTACAGTGATAATGTTTTTGCAGTGGAATGAGGCAGTCATTAAACTTAAAAAAAAAAAAATTTAAAGGGCCAACCAACCAACTAAAAAAACCTGAGCCCAAACCCACAATTTTCACAGGAACAGAGAGACTGTTGCTGTATAAGGATCCACTGAAAATACTTTTCCAAGGAAAATGGGTCAAATATTCAGTTACTATAACTATGCTAGATTGGAAAACATTCACTATAAAATCTTCCACAGAATATTTCTGGAGCTGTAAAAGGCTGGAAAACATACCAACTGGCAAACATTCTCTCTCTTTTCATGTGTGTGTGTGTTTCTATTTACACATATTTCACAAAACAAAAACCTCAGAATTCACAGAAGTAATAAGATATTATTTGAAATTATTTCCTATTGCTCTGACTATAACTTCCACTGCTCTAAGCCAGCCACAGTGACGGGCTGAATGAAGTTTGTAATTGACCTGAAGATAATATGAAGACTCAGGTGAAGCTCTTGAAGGGCACTAATAGTTTGAACACAGCCCATTTTAAATGAAGTTGTCCAAAAAAGATGTTCAAATAACATGGGCATTTAATTTAGAAAACAAGTTTATCCCAGCAGGGTCACTAGTATTTCAATGTCATCATGACTTAAAGACTGCCTAGTGACTCATAGAAAATGAATTGGTGGTCTTTTGTTTGGTGGTTTTTGCTTTTTTCTCTCAGTCATTTATCCTTCTCACAGAAAAATTCAACTAAAATACAGGCAAGAAACACACATGTTGTTTCCCCAGGCTGACACAGGGACTGGGTGATTGCTAGACCACTTTCACATAAGCTAATGCTGCTTGCTTCAGGATGGGAGAGCCGCTGCCTTAGGATGACAAACATAGCACATATCATGGACCCAGTGCACAGGGGTGATGGCTGCTCCTTAAGGCAGCAGGGCCAGAATATGCTGGCAATCCCTGCATTGCCTCTTGCCATTTCCCTTCTCTATTCCAGAAAGCAAAGCATGTGCTGTGTCTTCACAGTCGCTTTCTGCCTTGAGAAGACGGTTTAATCAGGTCACTGCTGCTCAGAAAGAGAAGCCCTGCACCACACTGATGCTGTGCTGTTGATCAAGAAGCCTGGAGGAAGAAAGCCAAATAAATTGGTTTTAAGTCATGACCAGAACTGGGAATATATTCCTCTCATTGCCTGGGGCAGGGTGTTTGGATCAGCAAAGGAGAATCTATCAAAAATTCTCGCACATAGTAAAAATAGTTAATGATGTCTATTTTTAGAAGGAATGTTGCCCATCAAGATGGCACTGAGGTGATCTGAGTTTATCTAAGTTTATAACCAATACATTCCATGCAGTGATGTCTCTAATGGAGCTCCATATCATCAAATTTCTGATTCTTTATAGGAACTTGTGACTATGACCAATGCTCTCATTTAACTTCCCTGTGATAAATAAAACTGACTGCACACCCCAAACATTTCACAATGAGGCTTGTTTTCTAGTCTTCAAAATTGTCTTCTAACACTTTTCTGCATTTTCTCTGGAATATCAACAGCTTACTTGAACACAGTGTTCCTGTACAAACTATCCTAGTAAAAATATATTGAACCTTATATGAGAATCACCCAGCCTTGTTATTCAGTTGACTGTTCCCCATAGGCCTCCACTCATTTTCAGAGCTGTTGAAGTCCTCTGCTCTAAAATACTGGCCTCTATTTTTTGTTCCAAGCTGAATTGCTATATGGTATGTCTAGTTCTTTTCTCCTTCCTTTTGTTGGAAAAAGAAAAGACATAGTGTTGTGTCAAAATGAAATAAGCCATGCTTTAAAATAGTCTGTGTAAAGAACCTGAGCGAGCAAATACTGGGGATCCTTTCATGAAGTTACCATACCTTCGACAGTTTTTCCTTGGAATAAATACAGATTATAGACAAGAATTGTTATATTAACACTTCACCTTATAGTAAAAGGGCATTCATGTTGAATACTATTTTTGCTATTATTTTTATTAATACCCTGTACATTTCCAGAATCAGTTGCCAGGATTAGTGTGGGAAATGGGAGCATATTGTACAGGCAGAATTGACATAGTAACAACAATGAAGCCAGGTGAGCAGGAGTCTAACACACAAATGAGAGTAAATATATTTTCTCCAACACACTAAGGAGCTAAGTGACTTTTTTCTCCATTCTTTACAGAGTTCAAATCCCTGGCAAACAGCTTGCTGCAGCTCAAGTTATTTTGTTTGGAGAAATCTAAAAAGGTTAAGCCAACTAACACCATGAAACAAATGGATCAGAGGTATTTGAGCTCTGGAAAGTCAAAGTATTAAATAAATTGTAAGTTCATACTGTGCCAGTTCTTAGTTTTCATTGCTTTAATTTGAAGGATGAAGTAAAATACAACTGTGTTAGATAAAAACATAACAAAATAAAAAGGTATGAGTAACGTGACATGACATATATAAAATAGCAAATGATTGTTTTCACTCAGTCAGTTCACATAGAACCACAGCAAATCAGCTTATTTTTCCTGAAAGCAGTTCAAAGAACACAAGCTGCCATTTTTACCATGTGTTTTATGCATGTTCCATGCTTGTCACCTAAATGCCTTGTATTGTAGATACAAAATAGGAGTTTTGACTGTGAACCTGACAACATACTCAGTGTTTTTTGGCAGTTTTGATGAGTGCAGTTCTCCACAATACAAGTACCTGCTTAACACAAATGGCTTATGAACATAAAGACCTGCATGTACTTTCAAAACCAAATATTCCTGAACATTGAGTGTGCTTTGCACACATTGGCTTGAAGCACAGATCCTTGTTTTGTCTGCAAATGAGGCCTGGTAGGTATTCAGAGAGCCTAGAAATGCATACATGCTACATCATATGTTCTTCTGCCCACCTGGGCCTTCACCCTGTGAAAAAATAATTATAAGTGTTATTTTTCTAAATCTGCCAAACCCTGCAAGGTTCTGGAATTTTACTGTTGTCATTGAACTGACCTGTGAGAGATGATAAACCCCCGGAAAATTCATGTACCCCTGAGGCCAGAGTGTGTTTATGAGTTTAACAATTGGGCCTGATGCAAACATGCAATCTAATGCTTGCTCTTTGCTTTATTTTAAAGGTTGAAATGTGGCATTTCAAAAGCATAATGTCAGATAAGTAATAAGTGTGAATGTTAAGGGTTTACTGAATATCAGATTTCATCCAAGGAGATGAGAAAGATATAATTTCTGCAATATTTGCTAGATTATGGCTTTTAGGTTCGTAGGAAGGGTGGCTGGCAGGTCCTTGTCAGCAGACGGGTAGTACAAGAAGCTTCCTTGTGTTCAGTATCAGCAACTCCTGTTTAATTTGCATTTGAGGGAGTTTTTCCATAGTGTATTCATTTGCCAGTGAGTTAATATGTCCCTGCACAATCAGATAAGAATGGAATAGAATTACTAATGATAAGAGGAGGTGGAATAAGGGCATGCCAGTAGAACAGCCTTTCCTTCACCCACTTAGTCTGAGTAGGTCATAATTTCAACTATCTCAGGTTTAGGTTGGTCTTTATTTCTTTTCCCAGGGTAGGAAGGTTTGTTGTTTGTTGTTTGATGTTTGGTTTAGGGGTTTTTTCCCCTCTCAAAGCTGAGTTTAGAAAACTAAATGCTATGGATTGGCTATGACAGGTACAACTTCATTTTGTGAAGCTGGAGAATACAGAATTTATGCTTGCAGCTAGAAAAATACCTCATCTACCTCCTAAACCATATCAAAGAGCAAACTAATTAAAGCAGAGTAAAAGATATTCTCTGTGAAGCATGAAGTAGAAAAAAAAAACAAAACCAGAAAAATGTTGGTCCCAGTGCAATATAATCTTAATGTATGCAAGTCAACAGCCATTAGAGTAAATGCAAATGTCATAAGCCTTTAGGGCTGTAATGTGCCATTCATGGGGCAGCCTAGGCAGAGAAGGAAGGAGGGCTTCCAAAGAGCTTTGTCAGCTGCTATTGTGCCCCTGGGGCTCAGCAACTATGCTGTGAGCAGCAGTGCGTGAGCTGCCCTGCCAGACTCGTTGGTGTTCAAGAGGTGGTGCCTTGACCTCAGCCGGGAGGTCAGGGCTGCACTGCAGGGGTTTGTGTTGCAGCCAAGGACAATCCTCCAGGCTGCTTAGCAATGCACTTGCGGGCCCTTCTGTAGCCTTTAGAAAGGGGCACAGTGACCAGCAAAAGTCTGCAACATGAAGCTGCAGTATGTTAAAACACCCCGCAAACTCCCATGAATTCACCACTAGTAAATTCATCCTTTCTAGTTACTCTCAGACAAAGCAGCAGTACAAACACCCTGGAGTTTTATGTTGCATTATTACTTCTAACCTTCTGTAACTCGACATAGATTATCCCTTTTAGCTGAAATACTTTGTAATGTAGATGAAGCTACTTTTGAATCAAAGAGACAGGTGTTAATGGCCAAGATGCAGGAGGCCCAATTTTAAACTCGTGTATGACGTAATTTCATTTGGATTTATTCAACTCCTAATTTGGTTTTGTCTGTGCAAATTCTCAGTGAATTCAATGAGCTACACCATTTAAACACAATACTTAATGTAGAAAGTGAATACTTCATATATTTACTAATTCTACTTTACAAATTTTATTGTGATTTTAGCATAGAACTGTGAGCATATAAGTCATTATATATTAAAAGTGTTATGAATATCCAAAGCAGTATATAAGCAGTTTGAAAGAAAAGGAGAAGTGAAGAAGGGGGAGGAAAAAGGAAATTAAAAACAAACAAACAAACAAAAAAACTAAGAGAAGTGCACTGGGAAGGGAAGGGAAGGGAAGGCAAGGCAAGGCAAGGCAAGGCAAGGCAAGGCAAGGCAAAGGAAACAGTCTCTGAACATGTATTATGTGCCAAACCAGTTTCTTCAGCCTAAACAGTTCCTTCAGCCTAAAGTATTCCTGTGGATTTTGCTTGGGCCCCTTAAAAATCTTCTTACACTCTTCCTATTTGAATATCATCTGCTCAGCAGGACAGATATGCCAACTATTAACTATTCTGCCTAAGTGACATAAACTACATGACCTTGCACTGGCCTTTGCAAACGATTTGGACCAATGGTGTGCTTAATTGGGAATTTAATGAGCGAAATAGATGTTCCTGTGCTTTTCCAATTCACAATTATGTTCTTCTGCTTTTACTTCCAGATAACTCTACTGACTTTGAGGAAGTTACAGTTAGAATACAATAAAAAAAAAAAAAAGTCAGAGCAACAGGCCCATGAGAATTTTGCTGCTGAAAACAAGCAGGATTTACACCACCATGGAGCAAGCAGATCCAGATGTAAAACAAGGCAAGTAATTACGGTGTCTGCTGAAAAGCCTCCCCAAAAGCAACACCAGATCGCTGAGAGATGTTTCAGCCACTGTCACTAAAACTAAACTTTACGACTGCAAAGCCTGTTGAGCATTGAAGAATGCTTGATCCTGTCATTGAAATCACAAGCATCTCCCTCAAGCAATACATCCCAAGAATCACCTTACAGATGACAATACTGTATTATCTTTTCTGAAGAAAGCTTACACTTGATGCTATCCAGTTAAGCATTTCTACTTTTCTTCTAAAGTAACTAGAAAGTTTCTTCCTTTTTTAGTAGCATAATTGAAAAAAATTTATAGCTATATCAGCAGAATGGGTTTTTACACTTTGTCCGTCACTGTAATGCTTGCACATTTAGCGCTGTCTTGAGAAATATAGCATACAGAATTATGGGGTTACTCATTCATATAGAAATATGCTTGAGAAATCACACTCCGAATTCAGATTATATTAAAAAAATCTAGGTTTGATTACCACCAAAGTCACCTTATCAAATTAGCAAACCACAGAGAAGATGCAATATGCAACAGGTGAAGATCTGAGATCCAACATAGAACACAGAGCAAGAGGGCTCATCTTAG
Organism: Mystacornis crossleyi; assembly: GCA_013400655.1. Classification (NCBI taxonomy): domain Eukaryota; kingdom Metazoa; phylum Chordata; class Aves; order Passeriformes; family Timaliidae; genus Mystacornis; species Mystacornis crossleyi. The sequence goes on along the minus strand of VYZQ01036046.1, from coordinate 29,172 downwards.
ACATTATTTAATGAAGAAATGCTAAGGACATCTAGCACCTAAGGTAGGTACTCATACAGGATGAACAATCCAAGCAGGATGCTTATTCTAAAGTCTAAAGCAGGGAGATTCAAGATATGAACAATGTGTTCAGATCACAGGGACATCAGGAGGAAAAGGTTCTGCTTCAAGTACAACCTGCTGTGCACAGTTTTTACTTTTCCACTGGCTTCTACTGGTGCCACTGAACTTCATTAAAAAAAAAAAAAAAAAAGGGCATGTTCTCGCTGTGGCAACACTAGTATGACAATGATTAATTGCTAATTCTTCATTCTCTCCTAGAGTTTATTTATGGTAGGCAACTGATTAAGTGACAAGAACTACATGCCTCTGATTTTCAAATATCATTTTGTTCTCTTTGTACTGAAGGTTCTTTTAAAGCACAATACATCATTTAGTGAATCAGTAAACTTGTAAGAACCTCGGGGCCACACAAAATTTTCCAAGAATAGGTGCAACTAGATTTCGTACTTCTACCTTCCCTCAATCCCCTAAGGGACTGGTGTTGCCCTTCAGGTACCCAGACAATGTCTGGGAATGTCTGTGATCTTTAGAATATAAAATTCCAGCTCCACTCTATTTGTATGAAAGCCAATTCTGCATTTTTCCCTAAGCCATAGAAAATGTCAAAAGCTGTAAGGCATAATGACCGAGTTAGAGTCCCTGCTGCATTATTTATACACATTAAGACGTGTCACAGCAATTGTCCTACATAAAGAAGCCCAAGAAGCTTGTTTTTTTAAAGGTCTTCAAGTGGATATTTACATGACAATGCTTGTGAAGACCGAGTAGGTGTGTTCTGTGAGTCACTTGTTTCTGCAACTGGCAAGAGGCTGGTACAAAATGTTGTAGGAATGTCTACAAAGCTGTTGTCAGGTAGCCAGAAAAAAAAAAAAATCTGCATTTTAAGAAGGATTTATTCATTCACATAACTAGACTTTAAAGCTGTAAGTGGCTCTGCCATGCTGTATGCTTCCAGTGGTCCCAAAGCTGCTGCATGTACTTATTGAATACCTGTCTGGGTTTTTAGCGCAAAGCAGAACAATTACACTTGTTTACACAAACCACCAAGCTAGGGTCCCAAGTTCATACGAGCACAGTTCTCTGTTTAGGATCTATATCATCAAGTGTCTTCTTTAAACTCCGTCAACAACATAAAGGCAATGAGACACACAGTCTTCAAGAAAGTTATGCAAAGGCTCTGAACCACAAGGATTTTGATTCAGCAACGAAGATGAACATTCATTCCTGCCTATTTATCAGCTACCGGAAGGTTTCCAAAACAGTGAACTTGTTTGGAGAAAAGTCACATGCTAACAAACTGGATTCTCTTTGGAAACAGGATAATCTCAAATAATTGAAAGGCATGGGCTGTGATTTCTGTGACTGCACAGTAAGGTGAAAGGATCAGACTTCCTGTACATGGGCAATCCTCTGTTGCTTTGTATCTGATCGTTGCTGCCCAGAGAGCTTCAGGGACCTGCAGGGCTGCTGAGCAGCTCTATAGAGATTGTACAGTAGGTCCAGCAGTCCTGGGGTTGAGCTTCGTGCACTGTCCATTGGAGCCTCTGAGAACGGAGACTTGCAACCCCAGGCTCTCAGGTGATCCTGCATAGGAGCAGTAACAGTGAGAAGCAGTCAGAAACAAGATTCATTACACTTTTGTTTTGGTCAATTCTCACCGAGTTGTGAAAAACAAACGAAGTGATCACCTTTATGCTTTTGAAATGTATATGGTGATAAAAGACATACATAAATTCTGCCAACAAAGTTAATTTCCCTTTTTCTGCTTTAGCATGTCATGGTGACCTATAAAAACATCCAATAGGCAACAGGGAAAACACTGTGAAAAAGAGGAGATGGTGTTAGCAATCAGGTGTTCAAATATTTGTTCTTTTTTTTCTCTCCAGGTTTTTGTCAAACGACTGCAAATCAGAATTGAATTATTTGATTGGAATGTCTTGTATAGCATTCTGTCCTATGCTGGTCTTATTGTATTCCTTCAGCAGGGCACAACACACATCAGTTAATATTTGCAGGTGTGGAGATGTACATATTTATTACATCTTTCCTGAAAGGCTTGAAAATAAAAGCATTTTCATTTAGTTTATTAACATTATGCAAATGACAACATAACTAGTCTTGATTTGCTGCCACTACCTTGGAAATATTTAAATATTATTATTACTGAGCTCAAGCTTTTGGTTTTATCTTTGAAATTTATGCTTTTAGGCTCAATTTATGCTTGTCAACAAATAATGATCATAGATGTGAGCTGGTTCATAATCCAGAGGTACTAGGTTACAATGTGTTGCCATGGAAACTGTGTTTTATTGCATTTTCTCTACTTGATTTAAGACATTTGACAATCATAGCAACTGTTTGCCTGTCTTCCCATATCATAAAATATTCAAAACCACAAACAACCAATAGGAGACATTCACACACTTCTTAGACTTCACTATAAAAATAATTAAAAAAAAGAAATTACAACCTTATATTTAATAGGGACCTTTTGTGAATAGTTTATCTCACAGAATGTCAAAGAGTGTTGGAAAATTCAATCAGAGGTTAGTCTGTCTTGGACCTGTCTTGCCTGTGGTTCATTTTGTTTATTGCATCATATATCTTTTATGATCACTGGGACTTTAGCCTGAAACAGCATTTTCTTTAACAAGAGCCATGTTTCCTCTAACGTTGTTTATTGCATCTGAAACATTACTCTTTGAAACCACAGTACATTTTCAATTGAGCAAAGGTCTGTAACAGAATACAGCATGTCTGTGTTTATTCAGGATCGTGAGTAAAAAATATCCCAGTTCATGTAACATTAATCACTTTGCCAGTGTTCAGCTGAGGTCATTGCCACATTCCTAGCAGTATTAAGCCAAGTCAAGATTAATCACGTACATTAAACCCTGCAAGGAAAGCACGTGCAGCGGATCTGAAATTAGACATTTGGTGAAGAACTAAGAGAGCACTGTAACAAAATATGTTAGCAGTGCTGTAGCGAGCTTTCAGAACAATTTGAGATTTTTACCTCCTATGTTCTTGTCAGCTCATCTATATTTAAGGCTTTATTGCTGTCTCCTTCATTTAGCCCATTTTTAAGAAGTTCTAAATAAAACCACTAAAATCCTTTCTAGATTGTAGGAATGATTTACCCCCTTTTTTACTCATTCATATATTTAAAAAATGCATTACTGTGTTCTTATGTGACTCAAATTTGGCTTCTGAGATTTTTAAAAACAAGTAGTAAAATGCTGAGATATTTTCAGATAGAAAAGTTAATAATCAAATAATATTTTATATCAATGATCCTCTCATACTTTCACCTCTTTTTGTATGTGCACATAAATTAGTGCCATAAAGCTTCACATTTCGTGCTGATGTTGCTGGATGTGTAAAAGATGTATTTTACATTATGCCTTTATGTTTTACATGATAGACAGTTAGAATTCCTTTGTCCATTCTTCTAAACTTCCATTAAACATTTGCTTGATTTTTTATGTCACACAATCAAAAAAGGATAATTGAAGGACAAATAATTTCCACTGAAAATCCCAAGGAGAAAACCTTGTTGTGACATGACGTTTACAGTCAGTTATTTCTGTCTTGAGAATATACTGACATGTCAAAAAGACTAGATTCATGTTTTTTAAAATATTAAGAAGCTCGGCAATTCAGCAACATATATGGGAACTAAATTGCTGAACTATAAAATTAAAGGAAGCAGATTAACATTATCTTGCCAGTCTGCAATGGCTTAGCAATGGCCTTCAATACCAAATGCTTTTTTTTTTTTTCCAAAGATAACAGAAAGTTTTTTCATACAGCAAACATCCAAAATCTGGGCTTGCCATAACTTTAACTATGTACGGTCGTGTCCTTATACAGCTGTACAGGGTCACAGAAGTATATAAAACATGATCTCACACCACGACTTATTCAAACACACAAAATACTCCTAGCTGGGAATGGACTGCGCATTGAAGGCAATCCTTCTCTGCTTGGAAAGTTCTCTGCTGCCTTCCTGACTTCTGTGCTGAGCAGGAGGGATATCTCCATGTCAGGGTCCCCAAGAGAAAGGCTCTTCCTGTGTTCTACAGGAAAGGTAAGTGGCATCTCATCTTGTCAAAGACTCTTATCTGGAAAAGGACGTCTAGCACCAGTTTCTGCAAGGGTTCAGACACTATAGCATTTTTTTAACTCCTTCTTTATGAACTTTCACTCAGCAAGAGTGGGCTTTTTGTAGTAGACCAGCACAGAAAGCAGTGAGAAAGTTTAATGCTCCCTGCACTTAGAGAATATTCCTATTGTGGCTCATCAGAGGCACCGGTCACAGCTGAAGGCAGGAGATGCTTTCAGTAGCAATGACATTTATGAGACATCTGAGTCATGTGTGTTTGCCACAACTTTATGCTAAACTGATGTCTGGAAACAATCCTTATTCAGATCTAACTGGCATGTATTCTTGATGTTCTTCTATAGAATTAATCTTTTTCCAGTGGTTCTGTGTGAGGTTCGTCTCTGCTGCAGAAGCTTACAACACTGGATGAAAAGTTTGCTGCCCCCCTTGGACATAATAGAGCTGTGTCTTTTCATGTTTGGATATAGGTCTCACATTTGCTGTAGGACTTGGAAATGAATTCTGTAGCCTGTGATGTTTCAGCAGTATGTAGAATATGTTCTGTGAACCTCCTAAAATACTTACTGCAAGGTTTTCTGCAATGGCAGGGATTTGGATTTCTTACACAGTGTCCTCTCCAAACCATACTCTAGGGATTCAGTTATTTTGACTGTTCTGCCATAGATGTCATGCATGACATTTGAACTTGTTCTTGTCCATATTACCTGTCTATCTAGCAGTTTGTCTGCTAGGTGTCTCCATAATATTTTGGCTTATCCTTCATATTCTAAAAGGGTATTTATCAGAAATAAAATTCTTGGGGGTTTTATTTGTTTTTTTTTTTTTTGTTTTTTTTTTTAACTCTGTGGAAAATAAGAGCTAAGAAAAAATTTTTAAAAACCCAAAAGAAAAAAAATGTTCTGGTCCTCTCTTTTTTGTCTTTTTCTTCCCAAAACTTTATTATTGCAAGTTAAAAGTCAACTGAAAGGATCTTGCATATCTACAGTTTATCAAACTGCATATGCAACATTTTCCCTGGAAATCAGTTTACCACTGCCTTTATCCAAGACCAGAATACGTTTAGTTGGAAGGAAGCCATGAGGATCACTGAATTCAGCTTCTGGTCTTATGCAAGACACCCCAAGAGGCACATTGTGTGCCTGAGAACATTGTCCAAATGCTTCTTGAACTCTGTCAGGCTGGTGCTGTGATCACTGCCCTGGGGAGTCTGTTCTAGTGCCTGAGGTTCTAGATGAAGAACCTCATCCTGATATCCAACCTAAACCTCCCCTGACACAATTTTAGGCCATTCCCTCAGGTTCTGTCACTGGTCACCAGAGTGCAGAGATCAGTGCCTGCCCCTCCTCTTCCCCTCACAGGGAAGGTGTAACTGCAGTGAGGTCTCCCCTCAGTCTCATCGCCTCCAGGCTGAACAGACCAAGTGTCCTCAGCCACTCCTCACACGGCTGCCCCTCAAGGCCCTTCACCACCCTCGTGCCCTCCTTTGGACACTCTCTCACAGCTCAGTGTCTTTTCTGTATTGTGGCACCCAGACCTGCCCCCAGCACTCGAGGTGAGGCCGCCCCAGTGCAGAGCAGAGCGGGACAATCCCCCCCCCTGCCCGGCTGGTGATGCTGGGCCTGATACACCCCAGGACACCGGTGGCCCTCCTGGCTGCCCCTTCTGGGAACTGCTGGCTCACGTTTAACTTGCCATCAACTAGGACAGCCGTTTGTACCAGTACCTGTGCCACTGGCTTTAGGTGATGCCATAGTACCATGCTGGGGTAAAAGTATTAACACAGTAAAGTTTCATCACCATGACAACCTGACAATATTCTTCTGAGTCTTTTTTGGTTTGTTTTGTTTCATGTTTTTGGGTCTGGGGTTTTTTTGGTTTTTTTTTTTTTTTTG
>VYZQ01036042.1:8033-19847 GCA_013400655.1 Mystacornis crossleyi | reverse complement strand
GAGTTTTGATTACCTAGGTAAAATTGACACGAAGAACGTTAAGACTGGAATCTTAACGCAGGCAGAATTTGTAGTTACTGCAGAGTTCGTTAATATAATTAACAAAAATACCGTGACTGGATTATGTAATGCAATTTTTACTTTGTGTATTTCATTTCCATACGACATCCTGCAATTGCCATGAAGCAGGGAAGACACATACAAACCAAGACAAGACACATGCAAAACATATGGTTGCTTCTTAGGAAGAAAATGCTTCGTAAGGATAGATTTATAACACTCTTGGGATTTAAGTTCTGAGTTTCATCAAGTACTGTATTTAAGATACACCTGGCATTCAGAAATCTTGGTTTTTATCTTCACATATATTTCCAGTGTAACTAAAGGGATAGAGCCCCTAGATTAATGTGAATGGCTAATAATTTACTGGCTATTTGATGGCAATTAATTGCACTTTCACTGTATTTACCAGGGAATAAAAATGAAGAAAAATAGCATACCTACAACTTCCTCCTTCTGGCCTTTTCATTTCAAGTTGATAAGATTAATGTTGTTTGGGGGGACTGGTATGTTCTCTTCTGCACTTGAAGGCTAAATTGTGATGTAGAGCTTTAGGGTTCTTGTGAGAACTGTGTAGACAGGAGAGCACACGAGAAGTGTTGCTCTTAAACAGTTGGGTGTGCCTTGGAGTGTAAGTGTAGGAAGAATTGAAAATGCCTTTCTCAGCTGTTTTAGTGGTGTTTTGCTGTCCTCACCTTTAGTTCACCTCCAGTAAAAGTGAATTAAAACCCTTTTTACAAATTTCAAAGCTTTCAGATCCGGATTTCTGTTGTTAACCTACTGTGCAAAGAATACAGGTCAAATCTCAAATTGCTAACTCTTAACAGTAGCTCGAGGCAAGCTCAATAGCTGTTGTGATAGATTTTTCTCTAACAAAACCATATTCCTGAGGAAATTTGTATAGTGATCTGAGAAATCTCATTTTTAACGTGCTTATGTATGAGGTTTGCCAACATGTTGCTGAGTTATGAAAAGGTCAGCTATGCTTTGGTAGAATTCACAGAATGACCTGCAGTAAGTAAAGGAAGGTGGCTTTGTTTTTAATTAATTCTCTTAAGGGAAGGGGAAAAAATCCAACCCAAACTTAGGTAAAATCCATTAATGGAATCCCTTAATATGTGCATTAGCAATACTGAACTAGCAAGAATAAAAAATTCAGTCAAACAAAACAAATTTTTTTATTTGCTCAACATTAACAAAAGTACAACATCAACTAATTTTCCTTGAAAGAGAAATTGTATAGCTGCTCATAGTTTCTGAGGAAATACCTGACAGATTAAACCTCTTTAAATGTTTTATGTGAGCACACATTTGCTGTGGGACCCGTTATACTACATTGTTATTCTAGCCAGGAGTTTAAAAGACATTATGAAATGTGTTAAATAAAAATTTATTTCTGGAAATTACTCTTTGTAATGAATTTGGAGGAAGAAAAAATACTAAGTTGTGCTTCAAGGTAGGAATTGCTTCCAGGTATGGTCAACTAAAATAAATTTTCCATAGGAACAGATTGTTTCTTTGAACTGTTCCAGAGCTTGCCATTTTCCTCTGACCTTGCTCGTCATTAATTATTTGATAGAAGTCTTTTGGTCTGATCCAATTCAGTAATGTGTTTGGGGAGAACTCTTCGTGATGCATATTTGCAATTCTGATTTTTTTAATTTTTAAGGTCATGCAATGAATTCAGGTTTTTATCATTCATGTTCTTGTTTGGATTCAGAACAGTTCAGAGTAGAAATTTGGCAAACAGATACAAGGAAGTATCAATGTGTAGTAGGTTGAGGATGAGATGGGAAACAACTGTGATGGGCTAAAATTATTCATTTTTTTATTTATTTAAGAGATGGATGGTAATAAGTGAAGTGTAACATCTGGTGTTGATAATATTATTCTTTAGGCAGAGATAGTTCTTCACCTGTAACTCTACTATTGAAATGGTTCAAATTAGCCATGGAAAAGCTGAGTAATATATTAGAACAATTAAATTCTACTAGGAATATTTAATAAACCTGTTTCCATCCTCCAGTTTTCACACTTTTTTTAAAAATATGCATTTAAAGCATTAGTGATGTTCGTGTAAGCTTTTAGATTCTGTATTGTCACTTCTTAATCTCTTTTGCAGAAAGAATATGGGACTCTGGGGCAGAATGTTCTTGTTTCTACATTTTTTCCCTTACAAAATTACTCTACATTTTAATTTTAAGAAATCAAGTGCATATTCAGGCTGCCTGCCATTTGACTCCATGTAGGCTTTCAGAAAAAGTCTGTTAGGGCTAGATGGGGGAGAAGAGAATTTAATTGTTTCTTGCTGTTTAATTTTTAAATGTTTTTGGTTTTGTAGTTTCTCAGAGAACCATACCATTTGGGTTTTGTTATTCTTGGGTTTTTCTTTCTTTCCTGCCTGCAAGTTGTCAGTGACAGAGTTAAAAGTGTGCAGTCCTGCCTGTAGCTGTGAACCAATTTCTTTAAGGAAAGTTGGCCTTACATGCAGTGGTATCTCTTACGTTTTTTTCCCTCTCCTATTTTGCTAGACACACATACAGAGAAAGTTTCTAGTCTCATGTTTAACAAAAATGTGCAGTTATAAGTGAGGAAGAAGAGGAAGAATAAGTGTGGAAACTGGCATGAAAGAGGTTGGAGGAGTAGATTGCAAGAGAACAATACAGCATTTTTTGTCTAACGTTCTTTTTTTTTCCAAACAATAGGGATACAAAAATATACTTCTAATTGTAAGGAGGGTGATAATGCATAAGTAAGTATAAACTGGAATCAGCTTGCAATGCTTGTTACTGTCAGAGGAATGGAGATCCTGCTTACAGTGGTCTTCTGTGGATAGAGATTTATATATTTATAATGTGATTGCCAGTCTTGTAGACTGGAGAGGAAATTATATTTTTTAAAGACAGCTGAAAGAAATGCTAGCAATATTAGTATCAGCTATACTTTGTCATTCAAGCAACTCAGTGTGAAGAGACCCTCGATGGAAAGTGACCTAAGGTTAGTCTTCAGTTGAATTATTGGAGCGGAACATCAGAATTGAGGTCTGGCTGAAAAAAGGGCCCATAAAAGTTTCTTAATATTTGTTGGCTTGGTGCCTGGATAGGTGTTTGGGTAAGATAACAGGAAAAAAGGTAGCTAAATATAAGGGGGAAGGTAGAAGGTATTGCTCATGAAAGTATGGAGTGAGGAGGGGAGAAGATAATTTTACTTTTGGAGTTATCCAGTGCACAGATACGTGCGAGTATTGGGGAGCTACTCAGTCCTGGTGAAGGAGCCTGAGATAAGCACAGAGGGGTTGGGTGGTTTCTTTTTTGGGTTTTTTTGTTGGGTTTTGTTTTTTTCCAGTCATCTTTCTAGTTGCTTGTCTGTTTCTGCTGTCTGTTTAGCAGCCTCTACCAGGCTTGCATTGCAGCTTGCTGCATCTGATTTCTGTCATTACAGCGGTCTTTATTTTATGAAGTGTCTGTAACTTGCACCACTAATGCTACAAGAAAATGTTCTCTTGTTTCTGCATTCACTCTCTTAAAAATATTTATAGCCAGGTTTCTAAAATAAGCTTTTAGATAGATTACTTTTACAGCATTTTAGCCAGGTAAGTAAAACAGATCAGATATGATCAGATTAAAACCACAGAAAAGTGTGAGCAGTTTACTTATTAGATGTGGCTGAAGTAACAGGGGAGATATAAAGGCTTCCTTGATTTGAGTTTGGAGAAGGTGAGGGGCATGCTGGTTACTGTGGCAGTGTTCTGCCTATTTCCAAAAGCTGTTCTCTTGAACTTGTGCAGGCTGTTTCCAGAATGGCAACTGACCGTAAATGGGACTTTAGTCATTTTGAGTGTATCATAACTTCAACGGGAATTACTAAGTACACCAGTTATGTTAAAATCTGCGCAGTTACCTTTGATATTTCTTGTGGCGTGGACTGTATGTGAAGTTGCAGTAGGAAAAAATTAGTAATGAGCAAGAAGTGCAGATAACATTCTAGTCTGTCAGCTTCTTTGTTTAGATTTTGTCAGGTGTAATTATTTCATAAAGTTCATTTTGGCAGAATTTACTCTGAAGAACACTTGTTTTATAAGTGTTTTGTGGAAGGTCAGTGTGATATTAAGTTAAGGTTTGTATTGAAGAATTGTCTCTGATATGCTAAACATGTGCTCTGTCAGAAGAAAGGAGACTTGAAAAATTATGTATTTAGCTAGCACTGGTCCAGCACTATAACAGCCTAGTATTTGGCATCTGAATCATATTTCATGTTAAGTTGTCTTTGAATATTTTCATAAACAAGAGAGAGTTTATTTTGTGTCTCATACTCATGGTTCTGAGTAGTCTTTGGGAGATGACACATTGTTTACTTTGGTTTCAATAGTTTTCACAGAATAAAGCTTCAACAGGAGCTCCATCATGATACGATTGCCAGGCCTTTTAAGTTGTCTGGGGATCATGCCAATACTCTTTGAAAGAGAACACAGCTAATTAATTCTTCCGGTTACTTAGTATTTCTGGCATAAATGAGCACTGGGGTCTCTGTCTCTCTACATTATAAAGTCACAGGTTTTGTTTTTGTTTTTTTTTTTTTTGGTTTTTTTTTTGGAATAGCTAGAAGCAGTATGTAAAACGATTAGTAAATGGACATTACAACAAGAATAACTTTATATTGTACTGCATTCCAGTATTTAGATGTTTTGCTTTGTAATTAAACTCTGATATTAATGATTTTAGGAAGAATTATTTCTCTTGAGTCACCAGTGCTGAGTTTTCCTTCTTCCAGTAATTAAATTCTTGAATAGATTTTTCTGATTACTTCTGTAATGCTGTGTTGCCTCTACTTTTATGCCAGAATCTCTGAATAAAGCCAAAATGTTGCTGCCAGCAGTTTCCTTTGCCTCCTGTTGGTACCCTTTTCTTCTTCAGTCTATTTACTGGCAGTCTTGGCATTTCACTCTTGCACTCATGCTTTTTATTTTCCACTTGTATATGTAGCTTTCTAACAGTATTCTAACAGTATTTCCGACAATATTCTGGATGATCCTGAGTTCCGTGGCTGACAGCAGTGTTGTGTATCTGTTCCTTAGGCTGGTATCTGTCAAAGTAACTGTCAGGTCCTTTAAGTTTGCCTCTGGAGATGGATACTGAGTCCTTTTTGTAGTTTCTTGCAACATCAGGAACTGGGAAAAAACCTTTTCGTCTGTCTTTACTAGAGAAGCCTCAAAAAGCCTCATGACCTGCCACTTCAGTCTTTCTTAAGCTTAATTTGAGTTTATTAATAATCTTTTGATATCTTTGAGCACTTTAGTGGGTTTTTCTTCTTGAAGTGATGACTGGAATGAGACCTTCATACTCATATGATACGTTTTTCATGTTATACTGTCAGTGAAGCCATATTAGTTGTCTATTGTAGTTGAAACTAAGGAAAAAACAACATTTTTCTTTTAGCGTTGGAGTGTATTTCTCTGAATTAAGATAGTAGGGAGCAGAGCGTCTTTGGTTTGCTTCCTCCCATACTACAGTAAATACCACGTTTTGCCATGTTGACACGTTTGATGTACATGTGCAAAAATTTATTAGCAAATTTAGTGAAGTGATACTGCCCACATGCATCTGCTTGGTGCTAAGCCACCAAAACTTAAAAGTACAGTAGAAAAAATAAAAATAAGCAATCTCCCAAGTTTTGTGTGCTACTGAGAAATAATTGAACTTTGCAAGTGTTGAATGATGACCGATAAGTCATTTTATGCCTCATGAAGATGCAGACAAGTTTTTCTGTAGCACTTCTTTGAATTTTAAGACTTCAGGCACTGAAAAATGAGTTAGAATACAAAATACTTTATTGAAATGAAGCACGGGGGTGACAGTGTGGAACATTGGTTTTAAATACTGTTTTTTCAATTTATTCTCTGTGGTTTTTTGAAAAGACTGCATGCATTAATCTCTTTCCATGGAGTTTTTGCTGTAGCAGCTGTGAAGGTGCTTTTTTGCTGATATACTTGAAATAAAGAGTAAATACAAAATTCTAGTACTGTACAGGGAACTTGAGATGGAGATCATAGAATTTACTCTTCTGAAAATAATAGAGCATATTGCAGAATGGTTTTCTTTAACGTAGGTTAGAGAAATTGGGGAAAAAAATTAAGCGGTCTTAGGAGGATTGAGAGGGGATTAACTATTTAGGAGGAAGTTTTATGGACTGCTCAGTAGAAGAGGAGTGGAAAAATGGCATTTGATATTGAACTAGGGTAAACCAGTTTTCTTCTTATTAATCGAATCCTTGGTTTTTGTGGACTTGCTGGGCTCTTGTCAGATTTGAAGTTTAATTAGACAAAGTATTGCAGTACAGTTTTTGATAAACAATGTCATCATTCAAATTGCTTAATTTGACCGGTGTTTTTCCTTATAATTGCTTTAAAGAAGGTGCAAGATCAGTAGTGTCTTGTCACTGCTTAGATTAGTCTAGCACTGTAAACCATTGAAGAAGTAACATGGGTGTACTTTTAGTGAAGCATGGACTGAGTAACTTTTTTAACTGCTCTGCCACTGGCAAGGAGAAAGTAAATGAAATTCACAAGATGCTTGAATAAGATTTGTAAAGGTAAAAAATGCAGGCACGTTAAAAAGTGGAGTGAATGTGATGTGGACTACTTTGTGTTCAGTTGTGTTTAAAATAAGTAAAAATGCTGTTCTTAAACCCATTAATTTTAATACTTTGATAAATCAAGTCTTTTTTTATTCTTAGTGTATTTTATAATATCAGTATAAAAACAAAGAAGGAAACTGATTCTGAGATGTGTCTACAAATGGGCAATTTCCAGGGTTATGAGTGCAAGAAGGACAGTTACTTAGCCAGAGATGTCACATGGGAAAACATCAGTATAAAATACAAACTTACGTTGCATAACTGAGAAGGGATTTTGTGTGTGTGTTTCAGTTTTTTGTGGGGTGTTTTGTTACATCAGAAGTGCCTGTTTTTGGTGTCTCAAGGCTCTCCTTTCTCTTCCAGAAAATGCTGGGGCAGAAGAGATGAGTAGTCCCTTTACTAAGGCCTGAAACTGCCTGTTGAAAAACAATCCCGACCAGGCAATATACGAATGGCCCAAGGAAGCCAGCAAATTGATATTCAGGTTTTACATGACCTGCGACAGAAGTTTCCTGAGGTACCTGAAGGTGTTGTGTCCAGATGCATGTTACAGGTCAGTGTTCAGTTCATGGCTTTATGAGTTAGCAATGTTGCTTATTTTAAGCTGTCTGTATGGGCATCTCCTTTGAAAGTAGATGTTTTTCTTTTTGTTCTTCTCTATAAATGAGACACATATACACAGCTGATTTCTCTATATTGCACAGCAAGCTAAATGTTACACTGGCCTCTCTTCTTCCATGCCTAATCAGGGGTTGTCCAAAGTAAATCAGCCTGTAAATCAATAATCAGTGTGTGCATGGAGACTACTGTCTCACCAATCAGTATGCTCATGCCTTTTGGCCATCTCAAGAGCCAAAACTAACTGTGGCAAAAGGAGGGATGCAAAGCCAACCTGAGTCCGGCAGGGACAATTTAAGGCAATGCTACACAATGCAGCAATTTAAAATTTTCTTTTCATTCTTATTCGAGTGTTGGGGCATGTCCAGAAGCAACTTTGCTGCCTGGTCTCCATCAGACTTAAAGGTGGGCTCTTGCCTGTGTGCAGGTTGGCCCCGATGCTTTCCACTCCCAGCTCCCTTGGCGTGCGGAGCCAGCGCTGGTGGCCGTAGGTACCCTCTGCAGCAGGGAGCCTGGGAGTGTGACGTGGGCACAGCCAGGTGCTCCGAGTCGGGCTCACTCGGGCAGGACGAGGTGGTTGTAGCCTTGACTCCACCATGTTACACCTGAGTGGGTGTGAGGCACTGGTGTGCATCTGCCCAGAGCTTTGGCTGCCAGATGGGCATCATTTTTTTGCTGTAGCTTTGGAGTCTATGTAGTTAATTAATGGATTTCTGTTGAGCTTGAAAATAACAAAGCATTTTTGGCTAGTTCTGCAGTTAGTGCTAAAGCTATGGACTGCATATTCTCAACTTCCACATGCAGCTGTTTTTAATGCTGCCCCTAGCAGAACACATACCATATTTTGTATCAACTTCTTGTTCTACAACATCATGTTAGCTGCTTCTGCAGATAAACTAATGTCCCTCCAAAGCCCAATAGGGACTATGCCTAGAGTTATCAAATGCTGGTAGACTTATTTAACTATGTTGCTTAAACATGTTTGCTTTGCATTTTCCATCAATTTAAAGCATCCATACTGATTTATTTTCTTTTTTATTCTGAGATACTCAACCTCTGATTACTCTGGTTAATAAGAGAATTATCCAAATATTCATACTGATCATCAGTATACACTGATTGGAAAAATGATGGGTTACAGCTTCCCAGAAGCTAACTGTCTCTGGAATATGGCTAGGACATCTGTGGTTATGATTCAACATTCTTTATATCCTAATTGTTTGTCTTGCTATTTATATGTATTTTTATTTATGAAATACATATTTGTATATACCTACATATGTATATGTACTCACACACACATACATCCAAATAAAGTGTTTGTGCTGTTGGGAAGAGTGTCTGTGACAATTTAACATTCACATTGTCAAGACTTTATCATGACTTTCCAGTCTTTCTAGAGCAAGAAACTGTGAGAAGTGCATTTCATTGACAGAATTGGTTTTGATTTGCAATAAGGCAAAATTCTGCTCGGGGCTCATGAGATTTCAAGCTTTCCCCAGTCCCTTCTTTCTCATTATTTAGCTGAAAAGGAAACAACCAGAGTATAAATTGCCTGTATTTGTTCTCAGGATTGTACACGGCTATTTTTATGTTAATGCTCGGTAGGACTTTATACTACAAGTATAATTTTGTTCTTCAAACATGAGAACTGCTTGTTGAGCGAGATCTGTGGACTTGATGGAGCGAATGCATCAGTAATCATGTTTTGAATGTAGTTCTTGATTTTAAAAATTGTAAAAGTTATTGCTTGTCTTTAAGAGACTTAGCAGTCTTCATAGCAATGAATACTGTGGATTTTTTAAAATAAAAAGAGCAATATAGCTGTGAAAAGGTACTGTACATCCCATATTATGACAGACTTATGGGGAAGGGTTTAGATTTTGAGGAAGCGTTTTAAGTCAGCTTTCATAAAATCTTTCAAAAACAGTCTAGAGTAATTAACGTTCCATGTGTGCACTATTGTTAAACTACTTTGTCACACTAGAAAGCTACCTTTTTTGTTAACTGAGAGCTAAGGCTCCCCAAGAAAATCCTGTCATGTTGGTGGTTCTTTGAAATTTCATGAGCTCTGGTTTCTCTGACTCAACTTTTAGCTTTGCTCCTCTCTTTGGTGTGGGATTTTGTTTGTTTGTTTGCAGTTTGGTTTGTTTGGGGGGTCTTGTTATAAAAGCCGCCTAACATGACTTCTTTAAGCCAACAAATTTTGTACTTGGGCTGATGGGAAAGACTGAAAAGCAGAATTTGAGAGTACTTGTGCACATGTTTGCAATGCTGCTGGAACAGTATCTGAACCCTGAGTTCTGCCACCTTGTAGTTGAGCATAGTGGAAGGAATTTCCTTCCACTATGAAGGGGCAGTAAGTGTAGTTTAGGTCAAAGACAATACTCGAGGACATTTGGTGTAAGAAATGCCTTTCCTCCACAGTACCTTACATGCAGGCATCGTAAGTCAGGGTGAAGTTATTTTTAAACTAGGAATTATAGGATACTTCATGTGACAATCTGAAAGAATTTAAGCAGTTATGCAGTTTATAGTATTATTGATGAGGCTTTTATAACAAGGCAAGTTTCTTTGGATTACTGTGAATTGCCCAGAAAGAATGTATAGTCCTCCTCCATGAATTCTTTGTAGCCAAACACAGCTATTTTTAAAGAAAGGTTTTTAGAATTATATGCTTATAGCAAAAATATTAAGGATAAAGAGATTATGAAAATTCCTTGAGGTAAATAGCCCACTGTTGAAACACCTAAACAATAGATTGCATACTAAAAACAGAGGACCATCAAAGAGCTAATAGGAGGAAACTTTAACCTGCTTAATCTAGGGAGTAAAATGTTTTGGACTGACAGCACTGAATATTCCTAAAAAGTTTTGTATCCCTCTGTTCTTCCCAACAAGGCTCCTGCGTTCAGCTCTCCCATTCTCCTCATTTAAAGCAGTCACTGCAGTGCCCTCAGTCTGTGGACATTGTTCCCTGTTGTTCTATTTTTTGTGTCCGGAGCATTCTATACCTGCTCCTCAAGTCTACGTCCTCTCCTTGCTTACTCATTTCCCTCCAACATTCTTATTCTTTCTTTTTTTTTCTTTCTCTTTCAGGGTGCCAACATTTTAAACTCAATTGGGACATGGGCAGAGATAAGATGAGGGGTATTGTTTTGCTGGAATATGCTCAGTTCTGCCATCAACCGGTTCTCTGATCTGTAAAGAGCTAGAAGCGGTTGAAACTCTGCCAGCCAGAAGATGCCAGGGGTTCCATATGCCCCTGTTTCCCCTTTGAGTTCTCCAATTTTCTCATTGACGTCACTGAAATTTTGGAATTGATTGGATGCGGTCTTAAAAAAGAAAAAAAAAATTGTCCAAAGAAATGCATTCAACCTGAATGTAAGGGCCTTGCGAGCTTGGCCTGTTCCTTTTTGGTTTGGTATTTTTGGCCTTTCTGTTAATAATTTTAATTCACTTAAGTTCATGCAGAATCTGGCTTTGAGATCTTTCTAGCTTGTTTTTCTGTGGCATCCTATCTTTTTCCCTTTTCTGGCTCCCTTTTCTCCTTTGCAACAAATACCAGGCTATCGTTCTTATCTTCTCTTACCCACTGTTCTGTCCGCGTGTTTCCTTTCTTCACTACTAACTTCCTTTGATTACTTCGTCCTCTGGTGCTTATTCCAAACTAGAGGCATTATGCATATCATCAATTTGATCCATTTTCATATATCTGAATACTTTTTTGCAGCAATCTTTATATAGAGCTGGCTTGTTAGATAGCCTTAGGGAATCCTGTTATTTTACGAGGGTTTGTGGCTGGGNGCAATATAGACAGAGCACAATATGAGGAAATTATGTCACTGATGCATGTCCACTCTTTCTAAAAATCCTTATGTAGGAAACTAAATTGGGAAGATCAGAGTACAATATTACTAAACATGTGGAAAAAGAGACGAGAGATTAGCCATTTGCTTCTGAAATGCTCTTAAAGAATTAGCTAGGTTGTGGTTTCTATTCTNTTTTTTTTTTGCTTTAATTTGGAAGAATTCAGAACTGCATCTGGTCTGTATGAACGCATAGTTTTGGTTTTGTGGGTGAAGTTTAGCTTTGTCATCCCTCTCCCACTTTTGTTTTCTTTTTTCTTACTTTTTTTTTTTTGTTGTTGTTGTAAATCTGTAAGGTAGTCTTGCTATGTCTGCACAACGCTATCACCTTCATCGTGGTTGAAGAATGAAAAATAATGTCTTCTAGTTTAACAAAAATGACATAATAGAAAGCATGTAGCATGGATCAGTTTATCTGGTTGTGTTACTCTTTAACTAACTGATAATGTTGCTACTTGGCATTTGCAATTCTTTTCCTTGATCACTTGCATTTTTTTCTAGTAACTGTTTCTTTGTGCTGGATGGATTTGTCACCTATGTAGTGTTAATAACGTGGGCCTGAACAGGGGCTCTTCTGGCTGAAAGTATTAACCTTTATTTCTTGGGGGGGCGGGAGGGTCTGTGTGAAAAGCAA
>VYZQ01036029.1:0-26682 GCA_013400655.1 Mystacornis crossleyi | reverse complement strand
GTACGTAATTCAGTAGATTGGTGCCAGTGATTAAATACAAAACCATAGAAGATGGAGCCCCACAGATTAAGAACTCTAATGGTGTCAAGGTCATGCTAGCAGCTCTACCATTTGAGAGCCATCTGAAAAGTATATAAACAAAACCAGAAAGCTCATCAAAGAGCAGCTCTTCCAACAGATTTGCAGATTAGGTTCCTAACTAACCTTTTCTCTTAACAGCTGTACTTTTTCTCTCCCTGCAACTCACACTGAAACAATATAAAGATAGTGTCTACAGTTCTGCAGTTTCTCCCCACTTCCCAGGGACTCCTTTCATTCCCTTCTGGCTCCCATGACCCCAAACTATCTCCTCAGCCAAGGACAGGATGTGCTTTGGCTTGCTCAGTTGCCGTAAATCCTTCTCTACAGAGAGGGCAAGCAGAAGGAAACAGAGTTCTGACTGCTGCCCATCCTTCACTGAGGGCATTTCAATTTCCACTGCTACCTCGTCTGTCCATAAGTATGCCTGAAATCTGTGCAAATTTTATTCCTAAAACTGCAAATCCCCCATGGGAACTGTNTCCCTCACTGGGGAATGCCCAACTGCTTAGAGGAGACTTCAAAGGCTCCCAAGACTCTGAGGAGGAGGGAAAGGAATTCTGTGGCTGGCAACCGCCAAGGTTTTTAAGCAATGGTTGGACAACGGCCAAGAGCAGCTTAGTAAGGGTGTCAACAAAGTACTGAATTTACAGAACAAGATGGAGATCGGGGTTGGAAGCACCATTGAGATTTACAGAAGATTCTTCTGTTCCTGTTTTTTCCTCAATATAAATGAAAAGCTATTGCCTAGAAAACTTTTTCTTGCTTCCTGGATAAACAAACATAGCAAAAGACTTAGAAAAAGATCAGATGCATTACTGTTTTCTTTTAGAAGGTGCAAGGGCAAAAAGCTTGAGAGAGTGCACAAAGCATGAGAGGTCCATGGTAAGCGTAAGTGTAGAAAGACTCTCTTTGAATTATCCCTTGCATTTTCTCACAGTATTTCTTGACACTGAAGCACTTCTGTTTTGTCAATTAACACAGAACTTCAGTGCTGCATAAAGAATTTAACCCAGTCAGCCACAAAAGGCAGTCCAAATGTTTTCTCCCGAAGCTGCAATTCCAAGTGGTTTAGACATACCCATTTCAAAAAAACATTTCTTCAGCTCCTACACCATCTCTGCAACTTGCCTGACACCATTTCATGTTGCACATGATGGTCTACTCATTAGTTCTCACTTCTACAAAGGAGGTTAACGCAGTCTTGATTGGTACCTTTGTTGTCCACAGTTTAAAAATTGGATCAAGTATTCCACTAATTTTTGAATAATAATTATCCAGCTATAATATCAACTCTGTCTTCACTCTTATTATAAATCTTGCTGGTATTTGAAAGCACTGTATTAGCCTAAGGGTGACAAACCTATTTTACTGTGACGGTTGAATTACCATTTAGGATAATATCTGTGGGCTGCAAGTAATTAGTTATCATGAAAGAGACTAATTTTGCAACCTTGTTAATTGTTGAATGATTCCTTTTATTCAGTTCAGCACTGTCCCCATGAAGCTTCTATCCCTCTGTTCATATATTAACTTTATTTCGTACCTAATATGATTAGCTTTACTTTTCCAGACCCATTAATATTCATCTTTTCTTTCTGTCTACCCACTGATCATTTGGGAATTCAACTGCTCTTTGCAAAAACTCTCTTCTACAATTTTTGTTCTCAACTGCACAGAAAAAAATGCAAGCCAGATTTGACATGCCTACAATGATTAATATCCCTTCTGTAAGTTCAAACTTGAAGTCTGTGATAAAGCTGCTAATAAGAAAATTGAAAAAGCAAAAGGGATTTTTTTTTTTTTGCATGTGATGGTGATTGTTATTCCTATCACAGAGGCCTATCGGTAGCTTTTATTGCAATGCTGTGACTTAAGAGTTCATGTTCTACTCACTTTCTGCAGGGACTCTAAAACCACCTGCAAATTTAAAAAAAAAATTTAAAAACAGTTGGCAATATCCTCTTTTTTTAGTATATGCATTCACACACATACTTTGGTGCAAGTGCCCTCCATTACTGTACTCCAATGTAATCCTCACTTTTTATTAAATTCCAACATTACTAAAGTTACCATGACGGCAATCCTTAAACTAATACTTTTTTAAAACAGAGTTGTAAGAATTACCGAACAGTCTGTATTTATTGCCTTTGAATTTTGTTGTCTATCATTGTGGTTAATGCATTAACAGCTGTTAAAAGTTTATCATTTAGTTAATGATCTTCATTAAATTTCACAACAAATAAGTACCTGTGTAGGTCAAACGATACCATGGAAACATTTATTATTCTGTTGTTTGAGTTTTTTAAAGCAAGTAATTGTGAAACCATGATACACAAGTAACTCTAATGATGGCTGGAAGCCCAAAATTATTTCTACACTTTCATTTTTTAATTGACTAGATTTCAAGTAGATAGTATTGAGGTTGGTTTTTCAGATTATACTGTTTACCATTGCTGTGATAGCCCATATAACTACTTTCTTGTTTTCTTAGTCGCCACCAACTGCCAATTCCCACAATACTTGAAAGCACTCACTCAGTGGCGGTAAGAGGCTTAATGATAGCACAACAGTAACAGCGGCAGCAGTACAAAGCTGTAAAGATAAGACTTTTTTAAAAAGTAGAACTAGCAAATGTGCCACAGTGATGATACAAAGTTCAGCAAAAGCCCAAAAGGGAAAGCATTCAAAATTAGTTTCCAAAAGGGATATCTGTTGTCTTTTTGATAGCATTTTGTACTGTACTAAAGCATAAACCATGCATTGCTTAAGCAAGGATGAGATTACTGTAATTCATAGTGCTTCTGATTAAAAATCAGCACATTTCTCTCAGAATGTACTTTGGTTTTCAATATAGAAGAGTGAACTATGGATGACTGTAAAAATAGGAAATATAAAAGTATATCACAAAAACCTTTCTGACATATGACAAAAAGCAACAACAGAATTACTAATACTTCATAGTATGACCAAGCAAACCAAAATATTTGTACACACTATAACTCAATCATAGGTTGTAACATTCTTTACATATGGAATGTTTTACAATTATACCCCCATATAAAAGATAAGGAAACACATTCTGCAAGAAATTACTTGCATACATTTTCTCACTGCAGCACGAGGTGTATTAATGTTATTTGAAGCAGTTAGTGCCAAGAGCTAACACCAGCTTCCTCAAAACAAGCATACATCTACTCACGATTTATGTGGTCCATATAATAAACTCCAATCTGTTGATCGTAAACAGTTTCCCACCCTAAAGGAAGCTCATCACCAACACAGTCAGCAAACGTCAATGGCTTTGTAATCCTGTAAAAATAAAAAAACCCACAAATAAATACAAAAGGTGCAGAGTTTACAATGTAATGAATGTTATTACATGAAGATACTTTCGCCAGTTGATCAAAAACCAGTTATGCTACTTAGGAATGTGCTGATAATTACAAACATACAGTTTCAAAATAAATTTTCATTTAAATATGCTGACAGATACTCCCCAAACAGGTAAGACAAGCTTCTCCCCTCTAGTTTCTATGTATGACAATTTAATTATAATGGCATGCAGTCCTGCCAGTTCTTCTCCCATACTGTAAAGAACACAAATGTGAAGCTGGAGTTCACCACTGCTGAAACTACTAGAAGCTTTATAGGTTTTAACTTATTGCGGGTGACAATGTATCATAATTGCTTGTCTTTAAAAAAACAACATAAAATTCAAAACAGCACTATATAACAGACTTCCTCTTTACAATTACGCATTTCCAACTATTAACGATACTCTCTTGGTCCACACGTATCCAAATTACTTCCTCTCCTTCAAAAAGAAGAGAGACAAACATCTCTGAAAAATTCTGAAGCAATTAGAGCAAAAATAGTAATTAATAAGTAACAGCATTACTATCTAGCAGCTTAACATATCACAGCTCTTGCTAGGCAAAGATAGATCAGTGGGTAATAAAAAACTGAAACAGCCATGTCAGTGCTGTTTCACAGGAACATTGAAAGTACTGGGTTCCATATTATACAGAAACACTAAATCAACACTGCTCTAGAACAGCAAGGTATACAAAAAACTAGGAAGAATAAATGATATAAATATAAAAGCCCTTACACTCAGTCTAATCACGTCTATTACCCAAATATTCATTTTAATCTTTACTTAACCCCTAGGATAATGTTTTCCTCTAAAAGCTGTTCACAGAATTAATTTACTGAAATAATATTTAATAATTAAGTAATTTCAATTATACATGGGATATAGATACAAGGCCTTCCTCACATTATTTGTTGCGGCATTTCTAATACCTAGAACAATGACAACTTTGCAAACATTAAATACATGCATTAGTTTAGGGACTGACTTAAGCTGAGTGTAATCGATCGCATAATACTGTTTGTTGTAATTCTGTTTGTACATTGTAATACCCAATTAAGGTTTTCTGACACCAGATATGGATTATGCTTACAAATACACTAAGGAGTGGACAGATCATTAGGACTCGTAATTGCACTTCATCTGATAACACCTGTATAAAACAGCAGCTTTGTCTGAACTAAAGTATGTCTGTCTTTGAACTTGGAAGTCCTTTCCCACCACAAAATAAAACCAACCAGAATAATCCAGTGGTAAAGGCCTCAAATCATGGAAATTCGACTACAGCGACATTCTAGCTAGTCCAGTGGTGCAGTAAGGACACCATTCAACCACCAACAAACAGGAAAAAACTCTGCACGCAGCAAAGAGAAAAACTGCATTTATTTGCCTCCTGAAACTACTTTAGTATTCTTGAGATTAGTGTTCAAAATTAACTGTAATAGAATAATAAAAAAATATATCCTTACTAGTTTCAATGCAATGTTTCAACAGCACCACACAACAACAAAAAGACCAAGCTATTCAGGTCAAGGAATAGCTTGATCCTATTCGGTAGATTCTCCAACACTTACGAACAGTTTAACAAGATGAAGATGTACATAAACTTGTGTGCCGCTATTTAAAGTAAAGATTTTCCACTGCTGACAAATATGCAGTTTACATCATGCAAAGCCAAAGATGCTGTATTCTGAAAGAAAATGTTACTAGGAACTGACATGCACTCTCAGTAATTCATCTAGCAGTCAGGCAGAGCAGATATTGCCAAAATACTCCTGATCTCCCTGGAATGCAGTCAAATATTAAACATACAACATGTGGCATTTTTTCTTAAACTCCCATGGTCTTGTCCTGAAGACATCACGTTTACAATTTCTCAAAGGAGTCTAGACATCAGCTCCTCAATTACCGCACTATAGACAAGATTTTCTTTGGAATGAGTTACGAGACTTGCTTGCCTGTTATACAAACATACCCTCACCCTTTACTCATAAATAAAACCTGCAGATGATACTCTAACCTTTCACACTACAAAAACTTTAATTCAATGCTCTCTGTGATCCCATAAGGACTCAGACCTGCAGGACAAGGACAATGTTCACTTTTCGGAAAAGGGAGACAAGAAAACCAATGCACCTGGTCTAACCAGTTTTCATTACAATGTTATCAAAGCATGTGTGAACAGTTTAATTAATGGTTTGGAGGAAAATTTGTAGCAAAAAAAACCCCAACACATAAAAAGCTGTCTTCCAGATATTCAGACCATTATTCAGTTGATGTTGCTCATTTTAAACCATAATCAAAGTTGTTCCAATTTGGATTCCCTTCAGACAAAGCATAAAGTCACACTGACTCTCAATTCAGTTACATTTATACCCATGTAGTTGGACCTTCAGCCAAAGACACAAAACTAGGAATTGGAAGTTTATGCCTGTTTTGCAGTGCTTTGACTAAGTGAACCGAAAAAATACCTTTCTAGTTTAACTAGCACAACTCTGAGGACAAGATTAGTTTCTTGCCAGTTAGAGAAACTAGGGTTTTTCAGAATAACAAAGACAAAATGGAACAGATGCAGATATCCACATTGGAGGTCAGCCACAAATTACAGCAGTTGACTGCTGAAATTAAGTATCTTCTGGAAATACTGCTTTACCCTCTGGGTTTGTTTCTAATTAGCTTAAGTTCTATAAAATAGAACAGATCTTTCCTACTTGTTTATAAAGAATTGTATAAGGTACATCTGTTAAAACATTTCAAAGTACTGAAATAAAGACAAAAAAACTTCTCAAAGCGTTATTAAGACAAAGACACAACAAAAATGCTGCCATCTTTGATTAAACAAAAAAACAGGGCTGTCCCAAACCGTGCTATTCACAGTAAAGAAAAACTAAGGCATTTATCTGTGATCACGGTAGTAAACCATAATACATTCACCCATGATCACCTCCTGTTTCCCCCAAAACAACCGGTAGACACTAACAAGAAGTTTCTGAACTTTCAGATGAACATGAAAACCCCCTGGGACCAGTTTACAGCATTAACTCTTTGCAGTCACTGGACCTACAGGCCAGGTACAAGTAACAGTTCTCCGTGGGGGCTAATTCTGCACAGATCAAAAAACCAGCCTTCACTTCAGATTAACTAACTTTATCCTTTCCAAAAGTAATGATGCTCTTCAGTCCTTAGGCACCCAATCTTTTGTGACTCTGAAACCCTTCAGAAGCAAATACAAAATCACATACAAATCCAGTATACCAAGCCCAGAGAAAAATCTTTGAGCAATGTCATGGACCTCAGATCTGTCACTTCTAACTCTGCCCAAATAATATGTTTTCACTGAGAAGAAATAAGTCTGATATTTGCACACAGTCTAACAGACACCTGAAAACCCAAGTTTTATTCACACTTTCTCTGCATTAATTACCAAGCTAAACAGCTAGAATACAGAAATAAACTGTAAAATAAAACAAAACAAGTGAACTAAGCTTTTTCTCCTCCTTGCATACTTATTTTGTATCTTTATCCACTACGATACAAAGAAGGATTCCAGAACACATTATTACAGCCTTCTGAATATGCAGCAGCAAAACAAGTATTTTTTGAATGCATCAGTTCATGGCAGGGACTGGATGGGAAGAAGACAAGACATTAAAAGACAGTGGCTAAATACCATTTTAGATAAATTACTTCAAAAATGCTTTCAGCTTTAGATACATTGCTAACAGCATCTAATTTCAATTCCACCCCCCCCCCCAAAAAAAAAAACCCACAGAAAATCTCAACCTTTAAATAATAAAAGAAACACTTCTGGGTCCAAAGAGAAGACATACTTCACATCTCCAAAGCACAGCTTGATGGATAGAGTAGGGCAACTTCATTGTCATAGACCTTCAAAACCAAAACCAGATCACTAAAAAGACAAGGCTTTGGAAAACAATTAGATAAGATCCTCAGTCTTCCCATGGCCCTGATGCCACATTAGGGGGCCCCAGCTGCTTGAAATCCCCAGGTCTAACTGCATAAAACTTCCCCTGGGAGGAACTAAATTAAGACAAACAGAGCCTGTTTTTCCAAGATCTTGAACAGGAAATCGAAAAGGTGTTCCAGAGTAGAACACTGTCAAAAACTAGGTGCCCTCCTTTAAACAAAGCCTAGACACCCAAATTACACAGAGAGTCACCCCACCCATCAAAGTGGGCCTGGATTAAGAGGAAAGTACTAACCATGAGGGCTAATTATGAAAAAGAACCACCAAGTTCTGAACAAAAGTCACGGCCTATAGGAGACAGAGAGAAGGATGCAAGAACAGCAGCTGTCAACAGTGCTTTTAATTTTGTTCCTGGTTTTCATCAGTTCAAATGGCAGCAAAAATAATTAATAAAATTTGATACACCTCCACAGACAACTAAGAGAAAAATTCCCTTAAACCTGATCTCAGTCTGAATTGTCATCTAACGGGATAGATGGTTTTGCCTGACAAATGTGGATACAGAAACTGTATTACTAATTTACTAGGAAATTGTATAAATTCACATTAGAGATCTAAAAAACACCATGCAATTGAAAAATGAGTAATAGAATAACCAGAAAAGACTTAGCAATCTGATAAATTTAGCAGTAGTTTATCCAAGGAAAGTATTATGCCAAGTATATTACTGAAGTGTCACAAGGTAAGAAAGAGAAAAGGCAAAATGAGAAATCATGCACACACTTTAAAAGCTTTCAATGTTTTTTTCTTACCTCCTTTCAAACATGAATTTAAGTTACAGACATTGTTATAAAGTTCAACTAGCCCTCCTGTCTTGTACCATGGCTCTTATTCCCTCCAACTGCACAGAGGAAAAAAAAACCCAAAACAACAACAACAACAACAAAATATAAAAACAAACAAACAAACCAAGAAATTGAGAAGGAACGGAAGATGATTTTTTTGTTGTTTCACAGACACTGGTAAGAAGAGCTGCTTACACTGAGGGGGAGAATGGCAGGATTGTTATTATATTGTTTTTAGAAGTCACACTGCAGTCCTGGAGGCACTTCTTCGACATCTTGCACCACCATAGCTCCGGCCTGGGAGGCGAGACTGTGTCTGTGAGACACAGAGAGGGCCTGCAGCCACCCAGCTGTGCCACGACTCGGAGCCGGCTGCCCTGCCCAGCAGCCACTACCCCCGAGCCGGGCAGGGCAGGGCCACGGGCGGCACACAGAGCCCAGCGGCTGCAGGAAGGAGCGTCCTGCACCGGGCAGAAACAGGCACACCCCCACAGCCTCACCCCAGGGCCGCACATGCCACTCAGGCACGGGCTGTTGGCAGTAAATGCCACCGTGAACTCCACATCCCCTGTTACAGCACTCTGGAGGATACCATGGTTTTCCTCCTCATCTGTCCTCCATTCACTCAGTTCTCTGCAAGCAGCCAAGTCATAAAAACAAACTGGATTTTGAAATATAGTTTGGCAAATAACACTCCAACTGCATAGTCAAAAGTACAACAAAGTTCACCAAACTATATGTATCTTTTCAAGATACAAGTTTCTTTCAACCTTTTTCTTAATTTAAATTATACATCTTCATTTTACTACGTGATTTAACCTCAGACTCTCAGTAACTTACTGAACATCTACTCAGTTCTTCATTAAAATAAATCCACAATACAGATGGCCAGACTGAAACTTACACAAATGAAATTCTGTGCTCAGGACAAAGGTTTAAAGAAGTAATATGTGTTCAGAGCCATTGCTGGGATGTATTTCCCTTGGAAAAAAATGGTACCCTACAGCAAGGAAATCACAGCATCAACTCTTCCAAAGGTCACTTGAAATGCAGTCTTTTTAAGACCACACTGTATTTCGCATCTATTTATGTTATTATTCTTATATTTCATTATCTTCTCTTTTTTTCTCAACAACAAATAAACTGAAGACAATGTTATACTGTCCAATCAGTGTATTTGCTTCAATGTACAGTAACACAAGCCAACACAGCATAAATCAATGTGCAAAACAGAACGCACAGGATGGCATTAGCCAGTCATTTGTACAGTAATAAATCAACATCTTGAAGTGTGAGGAAAATGTGTGATCACTACCAGACCATTTTTTTCATTTAAACTCTGAACAGTTAGATTTTGTGATGCAAAATGTATGTAAAGCTACACACCTAAGAAAGAACCTATATGATTTGTTCACTTACAAGAAGTAATAGCAGTCTACATTGTCTATAAACACCTCTAAGAAATATACCCAAGGACACCCTCTTACCTTTCACTATTCTAGAAACAATAAACATTTACTAACAAGCAACAATAGACAAATAACCTACTTGTGTTTTTACCCTTTATAATAATCCCCAAAACCAAAACAGCTGAAAAATACTGGTTTAGTATGTTGAAACATAAAATGCTATGTCCAACTGCAGCTTTCACATAACTTGTCTGGCTGCTCAAGAACTGCTGAAATAGTTCCACACAAACAGCCAAGTCTTCCAGCAGCTATCCATTTCTTAACAGCAGCTATGATCCATATCCAAATTCAGAACACAAATATTATATGAAATTCTTGCTGAAAATATACCCACATTTCATGTACATGATGAAAATGCCTTTCTCAAAAATCATAGCCAAGTTAAGTCAGTGCTTCTAAGAAAACTATTTTTGTTTCTGCAATTTATTGTGTCTTTTTACAGAGGATAAACAGTAAAAAAAACGGCAGAGGGGTTAAGTAGGACTGTCCATGAATGCTTTAAAACTTACTTAGTTTGTGAATGCATACATAGCCTGAAGTGACCAGCAACTGTACAAAGCCACCAGCTAAAACCTAAGATGAGCAGTGGGGCAAAGCCAATTGCTGGAGGGACTGGCTGAAGAAAAGCACACTGGATGGCAGATGACTCGACATCTAGAGCAGAAAATAGACAAAATTACATATGGCAGCTGGGAATAAACTGTAAGAGGAAAACAGCAGGGATATGTGGCAGATAAGACAGTTAAGGAGGGGAAATTAGGAGACTACAGCTTCTGATTTCAAATTGCACCTTCAAACTGATTCTAAAACTGATTTCAAATTTCATCTGTATTGAATATGCTCTTTGCTAGAGAGAGTAACGCGCAAAGTATTTACCACTTTTCTTTTGCCAGTGCTACTCAAAAATCTCTAAATATTTACAAGATCATCTCGAGGACTTCCGTAATGTGTGAGACTCAAAAAAAAAACAAAAAAAAAAAAAAAAACCAAAAAAAAAAAAAAAAACCTAAAACCAAATGAGTAAGAATCGAAAGCCTAAACTAAACAATAAAGACTATTTAACAGAGAATTTCAAAATTTGAGAAGCTGAATTCTTCCACTTGTGTAAGAAGCCTAACATGACACTACACGTGTCCAGACACAGCACAGCTTTAGAGTGAGCAAGTGTGCAGGGCTCTAATTTCACTGATTCTGAATCAACATTTATAACTTTTTATTCAACATCTGTTCATAGCAGCATTTTCCAACTACATCTGATTGATAATCAAGGTTCTAGCTAGTAAAGGCCAGGCACATAACTATCAATTTATTTCTTCCATCCTGCAAACTACCACTCTGCAACCTTCTACTGGAGACACACAAGTCATCCAGCTGTCAGATTTCTATGTCCACAGAATCTAGGAAAACCCATGTCCTATGTTCAGTTCTGTCTAACAAACAGCTTGACAGTTGTAACCTTAGTTTTGCAAAGATTCCCCTGGTTTAAGAATATAAATTTCTGGCTAGCTTATTTGACCACGATCCTGCCCATCAGTTACCTAAAGCATTGTAGAAGAGTCAGTGGGAGAGGCAGCAAGTGCTTCACCTTTACACAGAGGAGTGTATATGTGCTCGTGTGTAAGTATGCCTATACACAGAAAATTATTCACCTCTGATTGCTGGTCACAACTTCTGTATGCAACTATCAGATGAGAAGGAAACACCTGCATTTTCCTAATGGAAGTCACCCAAGCAAGGGTGAAAAAGTGCATCTGGCAAGATCTTACCAGCAAGTTCTTAGTAATAAGCATTTTGCACATGAACAAGAATCGTGGGAGGAGTTCAAAGCAGGAAGAAAATGTAGCAGACAGGAAAACAGTCCCCAGCAGACAAGGAGGAACAAAAAAGGGACATAAAACTCCAAATTCAAGTTCATGAAGCTCCACGTGTTGGAACAAAAGGAGGCACCAAAAGAAGCTTTCCATCTCAGTAAGAAGTAAAATGGTCTTAAATGCTGCAAGACACTATGATGCAGTCGAATACTTCCTGAGGACTCTTGCATGATCACTTGAAATTTATATCAAAAAATATTAGAACATCCTCACTATTACATTGCCTCTTTCACTTCCAGTTTATTAAAATGCGTTAGGTATCACCTTGTCTTCTCACCAGAGCAGTAGAGAAGCAAAAGAGTAAAGTTCTTCCAAAGTGTCTGTCCATCTACTACGTTCTCGTTAACCTCAGATGTCCTATATCCAGAAAGATTACACCAGCCTTAACTATCCTGTTACTTTTAAGTCTGACCTTGCTAGACTAAACTTTTCTTCAAAATTTTGAAGTCTATGTGACTATCCCAAACATTATTGCAGAGACTTTTCTACAACTTTCTAATAGCCGAATGGTAACACTACAATGGTAATTCAAGTTTCTGTAGGTCTGTAATGGTTATTTCTTCAACACTGAAGGTGTTCCCCTCCCTTAAATTTATCATCTTTCTTTACCAATTATCCAGATTGGAAATAACTAAATATATACGTATGTGTGCATACACACATAAAAGTGATTTGTCCACACAATTTATTGATTTGTCCAAATACCATTCAAGTGTCAAATGACTGAAGCTTAACTTAGATATTCTTCAATAAAGAAAGCACTGTGAAATACTTTTGTGAACACTTTGAACTACTTTAGATATGTGTCAGCAAAACAGAGAATCTTACATTAATTGGTAGTCTTTGGGCTGACTAGAAGGCAAATGGTTGAAGATGCATAGAGGTTAACATTAGAATCTTGAAGTATATATGCAATTACATCCCAGTGGATGCAGGACTGGAAGGGATACAAGTTCACAGACAATACAAAGCCAGAAGGAGATGCTGACTCCCTCAAAGACACGGAGGCCCTGCAGAGAGACCTTGACAAATTAGGAGAGATGGGCAATCACCAACTGTATGAACTTCAACAAGGGAAAGTGTCAGAGTCTGCACCTGGGATGGGGCAACCCTGGATGTACAGACTGGGGAATGAGAGGCTGGAGAGCGGTGCTGTGGAAAGGGGCCTGGAGGTCCTGGTCAGTGGAAAGTTGAACATGACTCAGCAGTGCCGTGGCAGCCAGGACAGCCAAGTGTGCCCTGGGGGGCATCAGGCACAGCATCGCCAGCCGGGCAAGGGAGGGAATTGTCCCAACTCTGCTCTGCACTGGGACAGCCTCAGCTCGAGTGCTGGGGGCAGTTTTGGGCACTGCAATGTAAGAAAGATATTAGCGAGCATCTAAAGGAGGGCAACACAGACGGTGAAGGGCCTTGAGGAGAAGCCATATGAGAAGCACCCTGAGGGCATTTGGTCTATTCAGCCTGGAGAAGAGGAGACTGAGGGGAGGCCTAATCCCAGTCTACACCTTCATCATGAGGGGATGAGGAGAGGCATTGATCTCTTTTCTGTGGTGATCAGTGGCAGGGCCCAATTATATAAGTTGTATCAGGGGAGGTTTAGGCTGGATATCAGGAAAAGGTTCTTCACCCAGAGGGTGGACACTAGAACGAGCTCTCCAAGGAAGTGGTCACAGCACAAAGCCTGACAGAGTTCAAGAAGCATTTGGACAGTGCTCTCAGGCACACAGTGTGACTCTTGGAGATGGTTCTGTGCAAGGCCGAGAGCTGGACTCTGATGATCCCTGTGGGTCCCTTCCAACTCAGCATGTTCCACGATCCTGTGAAAATCTCTCTCATACACTAAGAAGGTCCAGCATTCTAGAAAACATGCCAACAAACAACAGCTAAAGGGATTTTTTATTTCTGTACTCTGAGAGAAACAATGTTTTAGAAAAGGCTATAGCTAATGTTCCCCTATATGTAAATTGAAGTTTAATGACACTAGAGACAGACATCTGTCATGTCTATATGCACAAACAAGCCTAGCAGTACTATCAGTGAAAATTTAGTTAATCTGATGTTTTAAAATATTTTAAGCCCCAATTCTCAAAAACTTACTATATTTGGAGTATATTCAACTAAATTTTACTCAAATTATTTTCACAAAATTATTTTCACCAGTAAGTATTATTCAATTATATTAATAAAAAAGAAAACACATGTTAAAAGTTACCAGAAACCATTTCTAGAGAAATTAAGCAGAAACTGACTAACAATAGGAGGAAAAAGTAAATGCAACTGGACTGAGTATAAAAAAAACTGTTGGAAAAATACATATTCAAGAGACCATTCTTTTCAAGTCTTGGAACAAAGTGATGTGTAGATAAGTGCCAAAAGAGTATGCATACCATGACTTCACATACATCCTATTCAAAACAAACTCTGAGGTGAAACAGTAAACAAAGGCCTCACACCCAGAAAAGTCTACAATGCCAGCTAATATTAGAAATTCAAGACAAGAGTTTCTCATTTAATCTTCCAAAACAGCTTTTCTCCTCCTCCTCTTCCAACACGCTTCAAAATGTGTTATACTCATCCTGTATTTTTCCTAAAAGTACCACATACGGCATTTCTCAAACACGTTCAATTATCACATTCCTGGAAATTTTATGGACTCTTTTGTACCATTTCTATGTAATGCCTTCTAATGTGGTACTGTGCTGACACACACCAACTTCACCTGTAAAGCAGAAAACTGTGCCTTGTAAAAGGCCACAGCTCTGGCTTCAAACCCCTCAGTGGAGTGGGTGCCCATGGGCATGGAGAGAGACCTCCAACCACAGAGGACGTTACACTGCACTCCAGCAGCCCTCTGCCCAAACTGCACTGCAGATCTGCAAGGAAGGCTTTCCAGACTGCTCCTCTTCTTAAGTTTCTGAACTACACTAATAAAGCAGTATTTTATGTGAGGGTGAAAAAGTGCAACTAATATGACATGCACACTGCATCCGAGGGCACAGTTTCAATCACTTGCCTGAACAGTTACTAAGCTGGACTTAGCACTAAGCAACTGAAGTGGAAATACACTGACAGGATCTTTGATGCTTTTGGTTCCAGAGTCCATTTCTTGCAAGCACTGATCTACAGCAGTCACCTCATTACTTAAGGTTTTTCCACTCTTCCAGGAGTAACAGACCCTTGGTCAAGCACGAAAGGATGCACATTTCAGCTGCCTAGAAGTGGTGATGGACAAGTCATCAGTGACTATTGTATACATTAGCATCCTCAATCTACCCATTTATTTCAAAGTTCCATATTTTAAGTGGTGTTACAAAAACAGTTAATGATTACCCATCAGGTATTAGAAGTGGTCTAAAACTAAACCCATTAAAGAAAACTGTGCTTAAAATGCTTCTTATTTTCCAAACTTATCAGGAGAGCTAACAGAAGAAATTTCATCTCCCTATAATCTTTGCTGCTTTTATATCAATGGAGGAACAACCCCCCTGTAAAGTAAAAAAATTTCTTTAGGCCAAGTAACTGCCTAAGGTGAAAAGCAATGGTTCTCCAATGATTTGCAGCCTTGCTACATTTCCTTCTCCACAGCTCACTCTCTGCCTTTAAAATTACAGATATAGCTGTCAAATTATATAAACTAACATGTCATAAAGT
Source organism: Mystacornis crossleyi (assembly GCA_013400655.1). Classification (NCBI taxonomy): domain Eukaryota; kingdom Metazoa; phylum Chordata; class Aves; order Passeriformes; family Timaliidae; genus Mystacornis; species Mystacornis crossleyi. The sequence continues at coordinate 11,464 of VYZQ01036029.1, read as the reverse complement.
GTAAATAATTTCTAAACTTTTGATTCTCAGCATTCTTAGTCTACCAGTCACAAACAGAAATTAGTGTTATCTACATATCTATAATGTTAATATAAGTGTTGTGGAGAAGATTCTCTAAAATGTGCACCTCAATTCTTAGAAGTGCTTCCACACTCCAGGTTAACAGCTTTGTCAGACAGTAATTTTCACGCTTTCAGGAAAACTTAGCCCAGCCACTGTTTTCCCAGTATGCAATTATCCTACTATTATTATCATTCCCCAAATACACTTGCTTCCTACAGTCTTCCTTAATGCTGACCTTGCAAATTAATGCAGTATATTCCCCAATCAATATTAGTAATTCAGTAACATACCCCAAAGTCAGTTTCACAGATTTATGTTCATCTGAAATTTTTAAGATGTTGAACTTATTAAGTTTGATGTTACTACTTCTATGGTTGCCAGTAGTTGTACAATGTATTATATTTAAGCTTCCAGTTAGACTAATAAAGTAGTTCCAAATAAGTAATAGGAGAAATTACTCATAACTTCACTATCATGCTCTTACATGTATTCAAGAACAAAAAATACCTTGTGAAAAAAAAAGTAGAGAAATCCAGCAAAATAATGTACTTCTAACGAATTATAATAATGTAGTATTAAAAAAAAAGAATCTTCTCAAACCCAATATAAAAAACACTTAAAACTCTCAGTAAAATTCTTTTCTGATATAAGAAAATAAACCAAACCATAAAACAGCACAAGCAGTGTTGGGAGTTATTTTACAGCATAAAATTTCACATATACCAGAAAATCAGAAAGTAAAAAACAGTCAACAGGACATAAAGCTCAGTTCTAGAAGACTGACCATGCCATCAAACCTACGGTGATCTTATTTTGAACATAACTGAACATCAACAAATACCTCTTTATTAAAACAGCAGTGGAAATCAGATTACATTTATAGTAAGATATTGAAGAGACTTTAACAGTAGATGGCCTCTTCTTCTTCCTCCCCATCTCCCATGACGGGGAAGATTAAAAATAGAGGCTTCCGTTTCCTTAGATTATTTCACTTTAAACTTTTCTAGAGCACTGAAATAGCTATTTTGCCAGCTTCCTACGTTTGTGTTAGAAAAAGAGTGTTAAAAACACACATTTACAGCAACTCAGGAAGCTGACTTCTGTGGTTTGCATTATTATTATCATTTGTAAATGACAAGTCTCTCTAGAAGTGGTAGGTATCTCTTCCAAAGTTTCCTTTTGGATATTGTTCACCCAAAGATCTCTTGCACCACATAGTAACATATTTTGGGAATAAGTTGTACTGGCATATTTTTCTATATTTATGCATTCCTTTGCAGTTAGTAAATGCAGATATTTTCAGTGCACAGTGCTCAATTCCCCATATCCAAAAGCAGCTCCAGTACTAGGAAGGAAAGCTTAAGAACCGTAAAAAGACAGCTTCAGCTCCCTCCCTCCCTGCCCTGAGCCTTCGAGGAAGTCAGCCACAGGAAGCCCCTAACTTCCACCATGGCAGCACAAAGTGGCTCCAGCCGTGCAGGTCCATATTTTAAGGTCAGAAAGTCACTGTCATCATCTAATTCAACTCCTGCGTAATACAAGCCACAAAACTTCAGCTGGTAATCCTTGCATCTAGCCCAACCTCATGGGTGACCTAGAGCATATCTTTCATAGTGACAAGAGCAGTGTTTGTAAATATTAGAAAGATGTATATAGCAGAATAAGCATCTGAATTCTTTATATGGAAGCACTGTGTATCAACAAACAAGAAGTAGCAGGTATCTAAAGTCTGCTGCAATACGCTGTTGTATCATCTGCACATTACTACAACGCAGTGCCACCCATTCATTAGGAAGTCTGGTATGCTTCGTTAGGCATTCTCTCATTAGGCAATTCTTTTATTGCTTTTTATTCTGCTAGAGTAGAGCTGCCTTGGCTTACGTTCTCCCTCCTGAGGGTGTGCCTCCTCATCGCTTGTAAAACGGTCAATTAAAACAGCTCTGCCAGTTGAAACAATGAAGCACAGGAAAAATGCTGTCCCGTCCCTCCCCACCCCCCTGCTTCAAGTCTTGTAACAGACTCCTGGATAATCTCAGCTCTGCTAACCCCGGGACCCGAATTTTGTAGCTATGCTACTATCCTCAAGGAAAAACATTCAAGTTTGGAAAAAGGTACAAGAGAGTTGAAGAGGGAATATTGTTGCACATGCTCATCATAATAACTCAGTGTGGTACAGAGGCTCGGGTCTTGGCGGATTTAATCTCCACTGAACACATGCCAGCTTCTCAGGACCTCTCTTGGCTACACAGCCACTCAACTCCAGTGTTCCAGGACATCCGAGAGGATTGCTCCAGCTGCAAGGAGCAAACCCAGAAAAACAATTCCAGTACAACCCTGCTTCTTCCAGGGAAAGAGACTAGCAAGTCAGATTCTCCTTCCAGTCTCAGTGCTAACCTCAGTTAGCACCTGAACATCATGGAGGAAAAGAAGGAAGCAGGCACACAGGGATACAAAAGAGTAAGATGGGAACCAGGTGCTGGAAGAGGCGGTGGCAATCAGAAAGCAATGAATGATCCAAGGAAGCACAGAGAGAGAAGAAAGATAAGGAGAAGGACTAACAGCAGAGCTCAAGCAGAAGGGACTGGCCAGCAGCAGTGCTTACAGGCCACAGCCTAGCTGGCTGGATGGGGAAAGAAAGCAGCCTCTACATCCCTCAGCTCTGTGACTCTGCACATGGCTCTCTGTTCTCCCCCGTGCTCTCCACTCCGCTCTCTGTTCTCCCCCGTGCTCTCCCCGTGCTCTCCACTACATCCCTCAGCTCTGTGACTCTGCACATGGCTCTCTGNAGCAGTGCTTACAGGCCACAGCCTAGCTGGCTGGATGGGGAAAGAAAGCAGCCTCTACATCCCTCAGCTCTGTGACTCTGCACATGGCTCTCTGTTCTCCCCCGTGCTCTCCACTCCGCTCTCTGTTCTCCCCCGTGCTCTCCCCGTGCTCTCCACTACATCCCTCAGCTCTGTGACTCTGCACATGGCTCTCTGTTCTCCCCCGTGCTCTCCACTCCAGCTATACCATAAATCCCACCTGCAGTTCTGTATGACAGCTCGATTTACAGCTTGGTACCACTGAACTGAAGAGATCCCTGCTGCCTTCCAATGTGTCCCCCTCTGCTGCCGTAACCTGCACAATCCCATCACTCCATAGCAGAGCTACTGCATACACTCATCAGACCATACAGTAAGCTAAGAGTAGGTATGCTTCAACTCACCAGAACTTCAAAAAAAGTAATGGAGAAAGGGGAAAGTAGCAATTTGGGGGGGTTCTCATGGGTACTGAATAGAGTTTATTTTGCTATCAGATGAGCAAAGAGGCAATGTAGAAGAGGCATGAGGTGAGCAAGATCTACTACTGATAAGAAACTACTAGCCTAACTTGCAGTATACTGTGGGTACGCTAAGCCTCACTCAGGCTGGGGGAGGAGGGGAGGAAGAACCAAAAAACCCACCCAGACAAAATCAGAACAGCCACATAAAGACAGTTCACAACAATGACAATGGAGACATGAACTCTGGCATTTTACAATGCTTGGTCTATGTTTAGCTATGCAATTTTAATAAACATGAGAAAACCACACAGATGCATCACAAAAGCATCTCAAGAAGAGAGCATTGAGCCACCAGGATCCATATAAGCCTTCTAAAGTTTGGAGGAAGAACACAGGTTATTTTAAAAGCTGAGAAACTTTTAAAATACTTGAGAAACTCAAGTATACAGCAAATGAAAAACTAAAACCTCAAAAGCACCTCTGAATATCCACTCCTAGACAGTGGTACTGTAGCCCCCCGGAAGAATAATCCCCAATATGAATACTTCTTTCAGTGTTCATGAAAGGTTAAGACCTAACAACATAGGATATTGACACAGATAACATGTTTGGGAATCAACTAATCAATCAATTTAACCGTTAACACTGCTAAAAAAAAAAAAAAAAAAAAACCACACAAACCCACACACCAGAGCTGCGCAGGAAATAACTAAATATTCATGCAGGAAATTAACTACTAAAGCACGTGAAATGATTGATTGACCAAGCAACCATTAAAGAAAAGCATGTGAAGGAAACAAGCTACTGTGTTTTGAGTCATATCCTCAACTATATACTCCCTAAAAACTATTTTTCCATAGTAACTCCAATTAAAATCTCTTCCCAGCTTCTCTTCTTTTTCTCATATAAGATCAAGTCTATCTTTAATACAGAAAGCACTCGCTCACATGCAACCACAGAAAAGCCATAGAGACATCAGAACTGCAGATTAAATGAACTGCAGGAAAAACTGAATTAGGAAAAGAAAAGCATCTGCATTTCCATGAGGCTTGTCTGGTACGAAGTAACAAGTGGGTTGGACAGACGCATTCAGAAGAGAAATGGGGTTTATGTCCAACATATTGGAATTCTAAGTTCTAGCAAAAGGGACATATGTTTCCTTTACTTAAAATACAGAAAAATATCTGCCCACAGAAATTACGCAAAATTTTGTCAGAGTAACTGTTTCCTGCATTTCACAGCCTTTTGTGTTGCTAGCAGAGGAAGCATATAAAGTTTTCGTTTCTTTTAACTCCAATGCACCTATTCTCTTCAAAACGATTTATATGCAAGATCTAACCATCAATGGGGCCCTCCCAGTCTCTGAAGTGAGGATGGTAGGCAGAACACCTAGACTTAGGAGATCATCAGCAAAATTTTAGATAGGTATCAAACTTTTCCCAACAATACTGGCTATTTCCAGTTACTGAAACCTCTACTGATTCAATCTCTGAGTAGCCTGAAAGAGAAAAAACATCCACAGTTTTCAGAAGTGTTGTAAGCCTGCTTGCTTAGCTGGGCTGATGAGCAATGCTTCAGGAGATCCAGTAAAAGGAGGGCATGAAGCAAACTGAACCACGACTGCTATTCCAGATGTGCGCTGAAAAATTTGTGACTCAAGTGTGTTTAACAGAGCAGGACTTCAAACCTTACCACCAGCTTCTCAAATGCTATTAGGAAACCTGAGTGCACTGAAAGGGAAACTGGCGCATGGGAACGCAGGACAGCGTACAAGCCTGACAGGAAAATCCCAGAAAAACATGGTAATGACTCCTACATTCCTTTCTCCACACAATTTCATGTTCTGTCATTTCTAAAAACCTTTTACCATTATCTATTAAGCAAGAAGAAAGCCTCTCCAAGACAGCTGTGGAAAAGAAACAGGAGTACTCCCTCTTTCCTCCCCCATCCTGTACTTATGCCACAACTGAACATATAATTTGAAGATATTTTCTCACCATTTCCTAGACTGCTGCTGCCAGGAAAGCCTGTCTTCTGCCATCACCCTTCGTCCAGCTTCCTTCTGCAGGTCTTACTTCCCCGTAAGTGAACCCAGATGCTTACATACATAGCAACTCTCTGCTCTTCCCAGCTTGAAATCCTCAGGGTTCTTATGCACAGGATTTGGTCTTTTGATTTCATACTGCCACAGCACAGTAATTAGGAATTACTAAAGACAGAAGCTGTCAGAAGAGCAAAGGTCCATCCCTTCCCTATTCTTCATCACAGTTTAAAGACCTAAATTTTTAATGTCCTCAAGTTAACTTCCCTGACAATTTTGCCCTCAAATTCTGATTACAATACAATGAAGAAATCACCAGTTAAATAAATTATTATCATACTGCATTAAATCTATTCCTCCCCCCTGCAATTAACAAGGTGTTTCTAACAACCATTCAGCAGCATGGCTTTTCAGCCTATCCAGTCATCTTTATTCGTTTTTCACAACAGCCTTCTGAGGCCAGGAACCTCATTGCCCAGCCAGTTAAACCCTGTTGCTGTGCTACATTTTAAGTGGAAGCCTGAATTTTACAGATATGACTTGTCTGGGCCCCCTTCTACCCTCTGGCTGTATATTGAGCAATGCATCTTACTCACAATGACTTAATGCTTCTAATTCCTGCAAAAATTAGTTTTATGGAGACAATTATTTTCCCTAACTCCTCTCAACAAAGAAGCAGTAATAAATACACCAATTTAAGACACCCGTCAAGTCTTAAGTGGAATGCTGATTTGGGAAAGAATGCTGATCCCACCCACTCCTCAAAAACCAAAGCCCAAATTCTCTAAAGAGAGCACTATGCAAGGCAACACATCAGCTAAGACATTCTGGACCACGTGCTTTCTGAGGTGGCACTACAGTGATGCTGAGGGCAGACACCAACTCACACAAGCACACTTCTACTGATTGAAAAATCTGTATTTCTCAAAATTCCAGCAAACACATAAAAGGGGCACTTTTCCTCGTTGTAGAAAATGAGTGCTGACAGAAGCAGAGGACAGGATGACATTGCTGTTGCCATAATACAAATCCAGAATTCTTAAAAGGATAACACACCATTTATTGACAACTGACCCAAAACAATTTCATAATTTAACAATTTATGCAATCCAAGAACAGCATAAAAGTAAACCCCAAAAAAAGTTTATGGACTCTAATTGATATTAAAAAAGAAAACTAATTACATAAATGCCATGTTTAATAGTAGCTTGTTGTAACACATCGTTTTATTTAATAGGTATTAAATATATGGTAAGAATGTACAAGTTCTTCCAGCAACTTTTAGCATCCACCAAACATCAATGTTAAGAAGAAAAAAAGAAATCATTGTTTTCAGAGATCCAACATAAAAATAAAATTAATGTCGTGTTTCTCTCAAAAATAACCATGAAAATGAACTTGCCTTGCCCTCAGTAAACAGTGCATCCTTGTGTATTTTGTACAATTAAGCCCAGCACATTGTTCCATTGTTTTGAACCTACATTGCTTTGATCTTGAATTTCCAAAACAAGAGAACTACAAAAGCATTCTCAAATACACCTTTTAGATCAGGCATGTGCTTCCCCATGCACACACGTATTAATGGCACAGATTGTGCTGTTCTCTTTACACTGCTGCCAATTGCAAGCTTTTGTAAGTGTAAATTTTGACTGTACACAGTATACAGCTATCCAAACAATGACAAAAATGCGTTCTTAGTACTGTCTCTATTTTCTTTTCTGTAAGCACATAAATGCCTTCTCACAGTACTGGGAGCAGTCTAAGCCCTCCGGAGCCACAGCCAGCCAGTTCCACAAAAGGATGCCCAGCTCCAGCAGCATCTCTGTGAGCACCACGGCAGTCACTGTGCTGCATCACAGCACGTGCTCCTCCAGCTCCTTTCAGTGCACAGGAGTGGGAAGATTTAACTTAGCCTTCCAAGTGATTGGATCATATTAAAAATATTCCTGAAGTCACGGCTTTATTTCAAAGATCTTTGCTGAAGATACCTTTATTATACACAAGATGCTGTACTACTGCAAATCAAACGGTAAGAACATTATCAATCCATTTAACACTGGTGATACATCCTAAGATAATACAGATTTTATGCCTAATTTATAAATACAAACCCAGAAGAAATAACGAGAACCTACAGCTTACACAAAAAGAACATTAATTGATTTCTGTCAAGAAAGTAACATTACAGTAAAGGTATTGAAATTCATATTAGAAATAATCAACCCCACACAAACACTTCTACATTTGTCCACACAGGATGTTTCCAGCAGACTCAAAGCAGCTTTGCCCCGGCTCCCGTGAGTACAGCTTCCAACTACTTCAGCGTGGCACAGAGCTCCATGTAATATAACCTAGCCTACACAGGGCTTGTTAGCTCAGGTTTGGTGATGAATAAACCACAGCCACTGGCTCACAACCAGCTCAAAGCATGAGCCAAATCTGCAACATAGCATTTAGACACAACTGACAGCGTCTCATAATGAAATTGCTTACTCACCTTATTCACCTCACTTACTTCATCTAGTGGAATAAACTACTCACCCGTATTGCTACATGAAAAGCATTCATATGGAAGATCGAGGGCCCTGTTTTCTCACACCTTAACTTACTGAGCTTTTCCAGGTAGAAAAATCTGTGCTTAGCGCAGGTCAAAACCAAAGTGAACCATTTTTGCTGTGGGTGAAACCAATGGCACCCACTGCCTTTGACAGTAATTCACACAATGCACCTCTGACACTTAGGAACAAAAAAATGACTGCTAACAGCTCCAGGAGGGACATTAACAGCAGGAATGCTAAACCTTCAGCAGGACTCTGGCTCTCTGCTCGAGATTACATTTTTTGTTCATGGATATAGGAAACCAAACATAAAAGCCTGACAGCTACAACTGGAAACAACTCAGCCTAACAGCTACACTGGAAACTTAAATGCTTTGTTTCATTTGTGCATGAATAGTGCATCCACTGCACACACACTACGGAATTATTAAAGCCCAAGTCTGTACCACAAAATATGGCACACTAATCTCAAAATGTATTTCTACCATTTAATAGGTAAAAGCATTGCTTAGCTTTTAGGAATTGGCTCCTTTTTCAAACAAAACTGGCTACTAGAAATTAGCAGACAACAGAGTCATAAAAAAAAGAAATCAAGGGCTCATAGTCCCATCTCCTATAAAAATATGGATATGTGATTTTTATTAATAACACAATTAATAGACTTAAGTCTATTTGGGTTTTTTCTATTGATGAGTTTTCTAGTTTTACGGAAACCCCCTGGATAATTCAAATACCGATGGAAGTTTATGAAGGTAGGAGGCGTAATGGAAAGTGAGAAACACACATTCACACCCAATCAGGTATCAGAAAATCTGCTCAGGAGCAAGCAAAACGGCCCAAACGAAAGGCAAAAAGCATCCACCAGAACTTTCACCTTCCCAGACACCAAAGTCAATCAGCCATAAGACTCAAACCCTCAGGAAACCAGGCTTCACCAGTTCCGGTACTCACGGAAATACCTGATTTCTATAAATGGTAACATTTTCCATATAACATCTACTGAGAGCTTCTTCAGCACATCAAACTCTGTGCCCTGCAAGGCATCTCCCTGCCCTACCCTTGACAAGCTACCCAAATATTTTTCCTTCCAAATGTTATTTTCTTTAAAAATACATTAAATATTTCCTTTAAAAATCCACAGCTAGTCCTATTTATGTGACTACTTGCTGGGTGGAACAAAGTTCGATGCTAAGCTGGAAATACCATAACAGCTGAGTATTTTAACTGGCAACACCCTTGTAATGACATGCCTGTGTGTCATATCAGCTAGAGACTCCACAACCTTACAAATCTGTCATCTCCCATCTTGAAAGAGTGATTTAGCAGGTTTACCAAAATTTCACATGTGCATGGTCACAGACAATCTTGCATTAAAAATACCCAAGAGCATTGTATAAAGCGTATATTAATGAGTTTAACACTTGTCACTAATGACTTCAGTACCCAGCTCAGGCAGGTCAATACGCCATTCCTCCGAAACTGAATAAAAATTTCGTGCCACACCATAGTAAGATTTATCATATAGTATTTTTTCTGTAAAATAAAAGCCCAAAGTCAAGGTCATATATAGGTTTTAACACTGAAATTTTATCTCTTTCCAGATAAAAATCAATAGCCTTATTACCTGTACTGCTCCATCATTATAGGTGTACACTATTTACACAGATTAGCATTGTTATACAAGGAACCTGCCCTAAATAAACATAAATTGTATAATAAGGATGCTACAATTCATTGTACATCTAACACCACTGGGCTTGGGAGATTTTTTTCCCCAAAAGTTGAAAGCAAACATATGGCAGTACCTACAAAGACTATACTAAACCTTGCTTATCACAGGCAACCAATGTATTTCCCAAAGTTTGCTGCTTAGTATTTTAAAACTTCAACTTTGCTGAGGCTTATTTTGCTGCATTTTAAAAATGTTACAAAGCAGGGGAGAGGGGAGAACTGAGCTACGGCTGGATTCAGTAATCCAGTAGATATCAGAGTCTTGACTAAATATACTTCTCCTGATTAAAAAACGACCCACCCATGAGAATCAAAGAGACAGAAATTTGGAGACCTGCCAGTTCATACAATAACTATGTTTATTTGTCTTAATAAATATTTAAGAAACATGACTTGTGGTATTTGATACAACTGAGACCATGGTTAAAAGGCCCCTCTCCATGACATAAGCAAATACAGCCTATCCTCTTTATTTGTCCGACTTCTTCTCGACATTCAAGGCTAATCTCGTTTTAGGTCAGGAAAGACTGCGGTCTATCATTTTAAACAAACCATTGTAGTAAAACGTGAACAGGAAATTCCTAACTACACTGTTCAAAGAACAATGATTAGAAAAACAACGCAAGCTCACAAAGCACAAGAAGGGCAGTCTGGGTGGAAAATAAAAAAAAGCATTATACACATACATACCTTGCTCATTTTACTTTTCCCCTGCCAGCCCCCACTCCCCACCTCATCCTCCCCGCAAGGGCCAGGGGTCCTTCAGACCTTGCCAAGGGAGAAACCTTTGGATCCAAAGGGGGAAAAGTGCAGTATATACAGCTCTGTCTGATACCTTGGAAATATCCGGCCTGCGGGAGTTAGTGCAGGCATGCCATTCATTCCACAACATATAAATGCCCTCTTTAGAGCCTCATCCAAGCAGCAGTTTCATTTGGATTTTGAGGCACAGGTCTGCCTTGTTTTTCAATAAGCTGCAAGCTATTTTTGCTATGAAAAAAAAAAACCCAACATTTTAAAAGTGTGTCTGCCTAGCATACACAGAGTATATAAAATGAATAAAATGTGGATGCAAGGAAAATCTCCTGTATTAGGACTCTATTCATAGTACAGATTTCCATCTTCTAAAAGAAACAAACCCCCAAACACTTAAACCCCCGAAAGCACAACAAAACTCACGTATTTTGAATTCTACCAAGTGTAGTATCTTGAAACATTCAAAAATTCTTTAACCAAAGTGCTCTCACAACTATTTTGAAATCATTCTTGTAAAAATCTGGACATTTGACCATCTTCACTAATGGGGAGGAAAAAAAATTGTATTCCTAATTCGACTAATTCACATTTAACATCATGTACTAACATTACATTAAAAGCCTATTAGTCTGTATAACATCTGTTTTTTTTCTTTACAGAGAACCTAGAAATATCTGGATACAGGTATTAGTGTTAAAATCTTCATCCACTTCAAGAAATAAGCTTTTGAGCACATACATAAAAAGGCAAAAGACAGAAGAAATTAACACAGGATCTCAAAAGACTTGCATTTTAAAGAACCATACTCAGGGGCTGGAGGGTGGGGAAAAAATTTCCACAGTCAGGACATTACCTGTAGTTTCGGGGTGTTCTGAATGGAACCAGAGGTTGGGACACAGAGTAATTTGTATTTTAATGGGAACGGAAAAGCCTTTTATAAACGTTTCATAGATTCTAAATGTAGGGAAAATAAACTTAGAGTTGTGATTAAAGTAAAAAATGAACATTATTTTCTTTATCAAGTCACTTCAGAAAGAATAAAACAAATAT